>NW_020769346.1:4399006-4555912 GCF_900518735.1 Pseudonaja textilis | reverse complement strand
GCTGCTTTCTGTTTTGTTCGTTTGAATTTTGAAGGGGAGTCATAACACCTACATATAGTGCTTAGGCTTTTTCAAAAAAGTACAATCATATGTAATATATCTTAGCTAGATTTCCTTTTTTGTCTTCTTACCAGGTTTTCCCCATACTCACTCTCTGCATTTCTTTGCCACATTAATCAGGATTTTAGGGAATTCAGGTAATCACCCGATTATAAGCATTCCCTTTGCAAATGTTCGAAGTTAACATGAAAATTGCCCCATAGTGTTTGTGAACAAGGCCTGAAACTATGAATCTTGCAGCACCATGACAGTTGTTCGCCCTTACGAACAACTGTAGAGGCTCTGTAATATTCATCCAGCATGTTACCAGCCGAAATGGAGCTTCTCAGGTGAGGATCCACCCCTCAGAAGCCCTGTTTGAGAGTCAATTGGCCTTGTCCAGCCCATTGTTCGCTAAAATGGAGCTTCTGAATGGAGGATCCAACTCTCAGAAGCCCTGTTTGATAGTCCAGAGATCTCTCATGGCCCATTGCTGGCCAAAATGGAGTTTTGGAGAGAGGATCCATCCCTCAGAAATCCCGTTTGGCACTCTGCAGGCCTTCCCCAGCCTGTTGCAGACCAAAAAGGAGTCTCCGGGGATGGATCCATCCCCTGGAAGTTCCATTTTGCCCAGCAACAGGCCAGGGTAGACCCATGGAGGGCCAAACAAAGTGTCAGAGGGCTGGCTCTCACTCTGGAGGCTCAGGTCCGGTTCCTGGAGGCTCAAGTCTCCATTTTGCTCCATTTTGGCCTGCAATGTGCCAGGGAGGCTTGTGAAGGCCCACATGGAAATGCAGAGGGGCGCAGAAGGCTGCTTGTTAGATCTTTTTAAGGTAAATGTGGAGAGTATGAAGTATTTCAGTGGATCATGGATGTCTTGGGTGGTCTTAGGCAGATGGCCTGTTCCATCATTAGGCCCACATGGCCTTTCCCACTCTGAAATACCTCAAATGCACTTAACGAGCCTCACATTCAATTAGCGAATGTGTGGCTGAAAGAAAGAAGTTATCTCATTCAAGACACAAGATTCACTCCCACAAACCCTCGGATTACGAATGGAATGGGCAGACTCCATTACGTTCGAACTTGAGGACTATCTGTAATTTAGCTTCTCATTTTCATCTTGCATATGAACACTGTAGAGAAGTATCTATGATTAGAAATTGTATTTACCTCATTACTGTGCAAGTAATAATCACGTATTGTACATAGGTGCTTTTATGAAGTATTAAAAGTAATGTTTTAAAAATATAGTAGATTGTACTACTATATTCAGTTTTACATTATTGCAAGTGCATGAAGACTGGAGCTATATGCTTTAATATGCTCCCTAGTGCAGTATTTTCTCTGACCACATGAGGGCAGCTTCAAATAGCATTTTCAGAAATCACAGACACACACTTCAAAGCAATTATTTTAATGACAAAAGCTCAAGATTAGTCTAGCTTCATACAAGACTGTAAATCAGATTCACTAGTTAAAATCAATGAAATTAAATCCACCTGAGACTAAATCTACATTCTAGACATCATACATTAACACAGTAGTTTAATATGTATAAGTTGTTCAAATATTGTTATCTGCAAATTGTACATTGTATCAATGTTCACTACTACAAATGAAGAGCTTACTTTCCACATCATTTCTGTTTACTAAGGAAAAAACAAAACAAACTTATCCATAATAAATTAATCTACTTTTATTATCTGATTTTTTTTGTTTAAAAAAGGGTTACTCAGCAAATGAAAAAATGTCAGTAAAGAGCATTATTTGCATCACAATTTTTTCCTGCACTGCCCTCTGGTGTAGAATATTTTAATGACAAAATTTGGTAAAAGCATCTGCAAATTTTACAAACTTGATTCAACTCAATCTCAGGAGACATGTTGCCCAGAACAAGGAAGAACAATTTTGGGTTACAACTAATTCAGTAACATGCTCGAGGCCTTGACTTTTTGAACTATTACCTACAAATCATAATCTAATCCTCACTAGAAAAAAAATATTACAATTTTGTATTGAATGGAATAAACAAACATTTGTTGTGGATTTGGCAAGAAAATAGAAATATTATTTAGCTAGAAAAAAAATAAAACTGATTGAAGCTAGTATGACTTTTTCAGTGGTGTGTGCAGTTCAGAGTTAAAAAGAAACAAAAATCAAAATAGTGGCTGGAACAGTGTAAAGCTCCCCCCCCTTTTTTTTAATGTGCGTTGTATGGATTCTTATCTTGACTTTCTTGACCATATCCTGTATACATCCTGTCTGCAGTTTTCTATCATAATTTTGAAATTACAAATTACTAGAAATATCTAATATTCTCTTGATTGTTTAACTCAGAGAATACAGAAGAAACCATGAGTAGTCCAACTGATTTCCAAAGTCTTTCTAAAGTTTGATAAAACCACCAGAATATTTAATCTAATTCAAAATGAGCTAAACTATAACATGTAACAAATAATATTGGTACATGACAGGCACATTTTAGTTGCTTTCAAGTTAGCTAACTCTAAAGTACCTGGTCTAGCATAGATGTTGCTGATCTTATTTTTTCTCATCAAATGGACACTCAAGACAGAAAACAAAATATTAATATAATACAGGCTAAAAGGCTAGAAGCTAAAAAAAGGAAATTAATTTTAAAATCATTCTGAATCATTACTTTAAAATATGAATAAATGTGTTTGTGTGTGTGTGTGTGTGTGTGTGTAGGTAAAAATAACTTTTCCTCTGGCCAGTCGTGTCTGACTCTAGGGGACTCATCACTGTTTCTAAGCCAAGAGAGCCAGTGTTGTCCAAAGACATTTCAGTCATGTAATTAGCATGACTATACACCAAGGTGCATGAAATACTTTCCCAACAAATGGTACCTGTTTATCTATTGTCATTTGCATGCTTTCAAACTGCTATATCCAGACAATTTGAATATGATCTATATTGAATTTAAAAGCTTTTATTGTTGATGATGATATTAAGATATCTAAGCAACAAGCTATTTTTTGTATTTAGTATTATTTTTATCTTTTATATTATTTAGAGAGCCATGATGACACAGTGGTTAAAATGCAGTATTCCAGGATAATTGTGCCAATTGCCAGAATTTTGATCCTTACCAGTTCAAGTTTGAGTCAGGCTTCCATCCTTCCACGGTTGCTAAAATCCAGATTGTTGGGGACAATATGCTGACTCTGTAATCTGCTTAGAGAGACTAAAAAGCACAATGAAGCAGCATATAAGTCTAAGTGCTATTGCTAGTGCTATTACTGAAGCATATCTTCCAGCATCTGATAACTATGAAGAATATATAAAGTAAGTCATGTTAAACTTCTTCTCAAGGTGTTGAATCCTTTTTAGGAAAGGGTTGAAATTTCTGAATATAACTGAAAATTCATAATCTTTACATCATTTGTTGCCTACAAAGCACAACATTACCAGCTCTTGGAATAGTAAACTATTAAACTGGCAAAGTATTCTGTACAAAAATATCTAAAACAACAGGCATCAAACAAGCAAGTACTATGTTTCCATAGCTCACATTCTGCCCCAATAATTCCAATTCACAATTTTGTAACCAAACAAGCTTTCAAAATAACCACTGTCCTGAGAAAATAATCAAGCCTTTTCTTGGACTTTCTGCCGCAATTTGAGCTACAGAATTCAAACAATGAAGCTTTTCATAGCACAGAGTTCAAGAAAAAACATGCCAAATTAAGTGGCAGATTCAAAAGTTAGCAAGTCAGCTTTGAGGATATCATGTGGAGATGCAAAATGTACCCATCAAGGCAGTTCCAATTTAATTTCTAACCATAACAAGAAAATACATTAATTAAATTAACTTTCATGTTTACTCCTGGTCTGTAAGATTTCAACAGTGCCATTTTTAACAGTGCCATTTTATTGTCCAGCCTGGACAAAAATGTCTCTGATTATTTTCAAGGTTTCTTTTTTAATAGTAGCCATCAGTAGGCAATAAAAATTGTGAGTCTGTATAATCTGAATTATAATGTGCAAAAAGATATAAAAGTTAATTTATCCATGAAAATTACAAAATCAAGGGGTGGAGCTGATGCCACAGTGACATGAAGGAATCCCTAGGGGCTCCTGGGGGAACCTATTGAAATCCCGACAGCCGGTGGTCTACTTGACCTAATACGCCTCGGGGGGGGGGTGATTATTGAGGAGGGGACCATTCTGTAGATCCCATGGATACCGCAATACACCTGTTAGATCCAGAGACAGTGTCTCTAGCCAACTGAAAAGGAAAGTGGTCATTGCGAACTGCTGCAAGGCTGGGGCAGTTTCTGACAGAAAGAAGAAAAGGAAAAGTGTGATCAAACTGGGTGAGAAATTAAACTTTTTAAATAACAAAAGAAGAGCTCCCTGGCAAGAACAGGGAAAAGAGAAAGCCAGAATTGAAGGTGATGGTGGGTAAATATCCCCCCTGCAAGGCGGGGAAAGCGGATTCTGGCACAAACAGAAAGAGGAAGCCATTAATTAAAGCTTAGAGAACAGAATAGAATAGAATTCTTTATTGGCCAAGTGTGGTTTGACACACAAGGAATTTGTCTTGGTGCAAATACTCTCAGTATACATAAAAGAAAAGATATATTTGTCAAGAATCTTAAGGTACATCACTTAATGATTGTCACAAGGTACAATAAGCAATCAATCACGCTAGGAAACAGTCAATATAGATCAGTGGTTAGAAAAGTGGGCGGTACCACCCCCTGGAGGGTGGTGGGATGCCTTAGGGGGTGCTATGAGGCAAGGGGACTGGCAGGGGGGCGTTTGAGATGCTGTCCCCACAGGGTCACCCCATTGACTGTTGCACTACTCGAATGCAGAACCCATGCGCAGTGCTTTGAATGCAGAACCCGCACGCGATGAGCCTTGCCAAGCTGGGGGGAGGGAGAGGTGGCAGAAAGGGGGCGTCTTAGCTTGCAGGCTGCCCTATCCAGTGGAAGTGGCAGAGCCATGCCACAAGGCTCAAAAGCAAAACCCTCCCAAGGCGTGCAGTGGAAGGGGTGGGTGGTCCAGCATTAGGGCCCCCTTTCCTGGGGGAGACAAGGGAGCACACAGTGCCTGCCTGGCCTCTACCTCTCCAGCCAGCCGGGCTTGCATACAGGATGCGAGTGGGTGCAGCTGCGGCTCTCCAAGGCACGTGGCTCAGTTCAGCTTGGCTCTATGTGGCCGGGCCAGACCTAGAACCTAGCCTCCCTCTGCAGCCCGGTTCTTCCGACCAAGCCCTGTGCTTGCTTGTTTGCTTGCTTGTAAGCAATTGTTTCCTCCACCTCCGCATTGCCAGTCTGGGCTGCTTCTGCATGCCTTCCTCCTCCCGGGTGGAGTGTAAAGATGGGCAGAGCGCTTTCCCAAAGTTGGGAGTCTCTGACCATGTGCAGAGCACCTCCCCTTGCTTTACCCGATGGAAATGGACATTGGGTCTAAGCAAAGAGGGTGAAGTCGGCTGCATCGCTGCCCTGGGAGATTGGCATTGCAAAATTGGATGTCAAAGAAAGAACTGGGGCAGGGGTAGAGGGGCAACTGCATTAAGGAGCAGGAAGATCTTAGCCATGGTTTATTGACTAAGCCGGAATCAAACAGCATGCTAAACTCTAAATCAGAATGGCTGGGTTGATATATTCAGCTGTGTTTTTCAACCTTGGCAACTTGTGTGGACTGCAATTCTCACTCTGGCTTTGCTCTACTTTCCCAAAGTGCCCCTGCTGTCGCATTCTGTCTGTCTGTCTATCTGTCTGTCTGTCTGTCTACCTATCTATACATCCATCCAAAAGGTCTTTCTGTCTACCTATCTACCAATATAAATTGATCAGTCTACGTACCTACCTACTTTTTCTACCTACCTACCTACTTATCTACCTACCTACCTACCTATCTGTCTACCTACCTACCTACCTTTCTATCCATCCATCCATCCAAAAAGTCTGTCTGTCTTCCTGCCTGCATGCCTGCCTGCCTACCTACCTACCTATCCATACATTAACCCAAAAGGTCTGCCTGCCTGCCTGCCTGCCTGCCTATCTCTCTGTCTCTCTCTATCCATCCACCCATGTTCGAAGCGCCGGCCCCACAGGCACATTGGGAAAGTAGAGCAAAGCCAGTCTGGGAGGGAGGAGGGAGGGAGGAGGTGGGGGGAGGGAGGGAGACCTGATGCATCAGTTTGAAATGAGGCCTAGTTTAGACTGAGGCCCTTTTCCACAATGAAACATCTTTGGCTTCTATTAAAGGTTTTGTGGACGAAACATGGTCAAGGCTATCAGGAAGCTCTCACATTTTGTTGAGGCTTTAAACAGGATCCATTGGACCAGATCTCCACCCTAAAAAATTACTTTTCCCCATTTTAGGCTTTGTCTAAAATGTACTGGTAAATTACAAGGAGAACACATACACATAGACTCCCTTCTAACCCTGCTGGAGCAGGTGATTGGACTAGAATAGATATCTTATTATCTTTCTCCTCCCTCCCTCTCTCCCTCCCTCCTTCCTTATTTCTTTTTCTTTCTGTCCCTTCCTTCCATCCCATTTTCTTTGTCCCTTTTTCTTTCTTTCCCCTTTCTCTTACTTTTCTTCTTTCTCTCTTTCTCTCTCTCTCTTTTCTCTCTCTCTCTTTCCCTCTCTCAGGCTCACCCCATTGACTTGGTGCACTGGTCTGCTCGGACTTGCTTGGGCAGGTCCCCCTGGTGCAGCGGGCTCAATGGGGTGGATCTGTAGGGCCAGCACCTAGAATACGGCACTGGTGGCACGTTTGAAAAGTAGAGCAAAGCCAGAGGTCGGTAATTTTTTGCTGCAAAGAATCACAAAAGCTTCTGGGTTGTGCAAAAGAAGGGACACACATGTCAATGCAATTCAGCAACATAAAATAAATACAAATAAAACAAATCAACAAGAATCGGCAAAGCATCTCTGATTAGATTCTATTCACTACTAGAATCTAATCAGAGATGCTTTGCCGATTCTAGTCCAATGACATGCTCCAGCAGGGTTATAAGGGAGTGTATGTGCATGTGTGTGCATGGCTGTCAAAACTCCCAAAACAGGTCAAGTAGCTCTGGAGAGGCCAGTCATAAATTAGAACATTTACTAAACAACCGGCCATTAAGTGAGGACCACTTGTATTTGGTTTTCCAGTCACCAAACCACGCCCACCCAGTCACATGACCACTAAACCACACCTACCCGGTCATGTGACCAGCAAGCCATACCCACCCACTCACATGACCAGCAAGCCACACCCACCCAGTCATGTGACCAGCAAGCCACACCCTCAAATTAGGCCATGCCCACAGAAATTTGAATCCCACCCCTCGGTGGGGGCCACCAAGGATGAGTTTGTAGCACCAAGGGGCCGGTGGACTGAAAAAGTTTGGGAACCACTGATATAGATTGTAAGGATACAAGCAACACAGTTATGGTCATACAGTCACAAGTGGGAGGGGATGGGTGATAAGGTGTGATGAGAAGATCACGCCTTAGTGCATGATCTGTGCAGACTTTGTAATAGTTGAACAGTATTGAGGGAATTATTTGTTTAGCAGAGTGATGGCATTTGGGAAAAAACTGTCCTTGTGTCTAGTTGTTCTGGTGTACAATACTTTATAGCGTTGTTTTGAGGGAAGGAGTTGAAACAGTTTATGTCCGGGATGTGAGGGCTCTGTAAATATTTTCACAGCCCTCTTTTTGACTCGTGCAGTATACAGGTCCTTGATTGAAGGCAGGTTGGTAGTAAATTTTTTTCTGTAGTCCTAATTACTCTCTGAAGTCTGTGTCTGTCCTGTTGGGTTGCAAAAAACCTTTTTAAAAACCAGACTGGGTTTTTTGAATCTATTGGACAAAACTAAGGGGATTAAGAAAAGAAATTTGGATTTACTTTTTTTTCTATTTTATTTTCTATCCTGACTTTATAAATTTTTAAAATATTTGCATTTAAATATAAATTTTAAAGGATTCCCAAGTTGTTAAAGTTGAAAGGAAAAACAGTGCCACCGAACAACCTACAAGGAAGAAGAATTTGAAGACAGAGAGAAAAGGGGGAAATAATTATTGGATTATTTGGTTGTCTGACCTTGACAGCTGGAAAACATGGAGATAAAGAAACATTGTTGACAGAGAGGTACATTGAGAGCTTATATTGAAAACAGTATAACTCTTGGACACTATAAGAAACAAAGGAGATACAAAGAAATAGAAGATTAAATTTCTTTCTCCTGAACTGTTTTGACTACATTGGCAAAGCTGCACTGTAGTTAACACAGGGAAATAACTGAAGGCTGGATGCTGAGACCTGGTGATATAAGGTAGATTACAATTGGATAATTAAATTATATCTTCCTATATTTTTTCTATTTTTATTTTTGGGACATAATACTGGAATACTCTAGTGGATATTATTATATAAACTTTTTTTACTCTTTTTTTTCCTTTTCTCAGTTTTTAATTTTTGATTTTTTAATAACCCTTTAAGGAGATTGGCATTTTTCTTCCTCTTTTTTTCTTCTTCTTTTTCCTAGCTCCTTTATTTTTTCATACTTCATATAACAAAGAGAAAAAATAAATAAATTCATTTGTAACCAAGGGAGACAAGAGTGACAAGAGCAATAAAAGCATATTATAAATAAAGATATGGAAGAAGAAATAAAATTAATGACAATCAACATAAATGGACTAAATTCAGCAATAAAAAGGAAAAGGATATTCAATAAATTAGAGAAAGTAAAATTGGACATAATTTGTCTACAGGAAGTGCATATGAAAAGGCAACATGAAAAAATACTGGACTATCCTAAGAATGGGAAATTATACACCTCCCTAGCAAAGCAAAAGAGGAATAGCATTATATATAAAGAATACTATAAAAATGAAACAAATCTATCAAAATAACAATGGGAGAGTGCTAATGATGGAAATATTGATGAATTTTAAACAAACACTATTAGTGGTGATCTATGCATCAAATGAAAGTCAAGAAGAATTCTATGATAAAATTATATAAGAAAATAACGGATTTGGGATAGGAATATATTTGTATTATAGGAGATTTCAATGCAATAGTGGATGTAGAAATGGACTATAAAACACAAAAGACAAACAAAAAGAACAGGAAAACATTGCCAAAATTATTCTTCAAAATGGCAGATGAATTGGCAATTCAAGATGTATGAAGTGAAGGATACTCAAAAAATAAACAATATACATTTTACTCAAACAGACATTTGTCTTGATCCAGAATAGATATGCTGTGGGCAACAATAGAGTGAATTAGTAACATACAAGAAATAAATTTTGAAACAAGCACTTGGGCAGATCATAATCCAATTAAAGTAACATGGAAGGAATGAAAGAAGAGGTCAATATGGACTATGAATAATTTAATATTAAGAGAAACGGAGTATATTGAATATATGGAAAAAGAATAGAAATTCTTCGAGAAAAATAGAAAAGAGGAAACTTCATTACAAAATGTATGAGACAGTTAAAGTTTATATAAGAGGATTAACAATAACATATATGGGAAAGAGAAACAGAAAGAAAAGACAGGCACAAAAGATACTAGAAGAAGAACATAAAAAGATGTAGAAAGAACTTGCAAAAAACCCAGCAAAAATAGGATATACAAAACAAAATGAATCTAACAAAGCACAAGATGGAAATAAAGAAGAACTAGCACAAAAAATAAAAAGTTCCAAACAAACCTTTTCTGAAAATGCAAATAAACCAGGAAGTGATTAGCATATAGATTGAAAAAAGAGAAGGAAAAGAAAAGGATCTCTCAACTAATGGACAATAAAGGTAACCTCTGCCATAGAAATGAAGATTAAAAAGTAGTCCAAAAATATTATAGAGAACTCTATGAAGAAGAACAAGTGGGAAAGGAAGAAATAAAAGAATATTTTAAAAAAGCAGAACTACCTAAAGTATCAGAAGAAATCAAAATAATATTAGAAAAAAGAATTACAATGATGGAATTAACAGAAGCAGTTAAAAGGCAAAATAATGGAAAAGCACCAGGGCTAGATGGCCTACCAGCAGAACTGTACAAAATCCTACAGGATTCTTTAAGTGATACATTATTAGAAATAGTAAATGAAATATTGACTAGGGCAAAAATACCTAATTCATGGATGGAGCCATACATTATTCTTATTTCAAAATGATACTGATTTACAACAGATTAAAAACTATAAACCAATATCACCTTTGACTCGGACTATAAAATATTTTACTTCAATAATGGCTGAAAGACTAAAGAGACATTTAAACCAATTTATTCACTCAGATTTTTGCCTAAGAAACAAATAAAGGACAACATGAGAATAATCTTAAAAACTTTGGAATATTATGAAGCACACCCTGAAAAACAGATGGCGTTGATATTCTTGGATGCACAGAAGGCCTTTGACAATGTGAAATGGCAGTTTATGTTGACACAAATGGAAGAAATGGAGTTTGGGGAAAGGTTTTTTAAAATGATTAAGACAATATACTATAAACAATATGCAAAGGTGATGGTAAATGGAGAATTGATGGAAAAAATTAAATTGAGAAAGGGACAAGACAAGGATGCCCCTTGTCACCATTGTTATTTGTATTAACACTAAAAGTGCTAAATAGAAATATTAGGAAAGATAAGGAGATAAAAGGGATGGAAATAAGAAAAGACGAGTATAAATTGCAGGCATTTGCAGACAATTTAGTTTTATATTAGAAGAAATCTAGGAGCAGGACCCAAGTTAATAAATAAAATAGAGGAATATGGGAAATGACAGGATTGAAAATAAATAAAGGGAAAACTAAGATATTGCTAAAAATATATGACAGAGAAACAGAAAAAAGAATTGAAACGGAGTTTAGATATTCAGATAGTAAAGAAAGTTAAATATTTAGAAATTCAGTTGACGACAAGAGGTGGAACAATTAAATAAGACAATTATTACAAACTTAAACAACATATCAAGATAGATTTGGAAAAATGGGGTAATATGCAGTTATCAATAACAGGAAGAATTGCAGTGATTAAGATGAATATATTACCAAAGTTTTGTATTCGTTTCAAACAATTCCGATAAAACTGGAAAAAATATTTTGAAGATATTAATAAAATAGTATTGAAATACATATGGCAAGGGAAGAAAGCAAGAATTGATGTAAAAATGTTGCAGGATGCAAGAACCAGACGAGGGTTTGGGTTACCTAATTGGGAACTATATTATCAGGCCACGGTATTAACCTGGATGAAAGAATGGATAACACTGAGAAATAGAAGGTTGTTAACGCTAGAGGGACATGATTTGCAACTGGGCTGGCATGCATTTCTATGGTATGGGAGAAGTAAAATAAATGGATATTTTCAAAGACATATGGTCAGGAATGCATTGTTATTAGCATGGGAAAAAACTAGAGAACAACATTACATGAAGATTCCAGTCTGGCTATTAACACTGGAAGCACTTACACACCCAGATGTTTGTACAATGGGAGCTATTGCTAGATATAAAGATATCTTAAATGAAATGGGTGAGCTCAAACCTAAACAAGAATTGAATGAACAAGGGTTGGATATGCATTGGTATTCATATATGCAAATACAATCAAGATATGAAAAAGATATTAAAGCTGAAGGGATTCATAAGGAGTTGACAGAATTGGATAAAATATTAACAGAACGGAAGATAAGTTGAATAAAGATTATATTGCTATTTACTAGGTATTAAACTAGAAGAAGAACAAGTTAAAGAAACAATGATAGCATGGGCAATTTTTTTTGGATATGCTATAGAATTAGATAAATGGCAGAAGCTATGGGATAGAAATTATAAATACAATTACAATATCGACAGCATACCAAAAAAAAACTTGTTTAAGATGTTTTGTAGATAGCACTTTGCACCAGCAAAATTAGCTAAGATGTTCAAAGATAAATCAGCTAAATGCTGGAAGTTCCACCAGACACCTGGAACATATTACCATATGTGGTGGTCTTGCATAGAAGCTAAAAGATACTAGACAAAAATACACACATGGTTGGAAAAAATGATAAAACAACACATAGATTTGAAACACCTATCTAACACTGGCAACGAGGATGGGATACTAAGGAGGACAGAGGACCTCATGGGGCGCTGCAGCCATTTTCCAGCTAACCATTCAGACCAACAGTGAATCAACATGGCCCATCGACCCCTATCCATCCCATTCAACCCAGCCAAAGAGAAGTGGTCATCGTACATGGGAAGATTCAACCAGAGTTTGGTGATGAATGGGGTGAAAACAGAATCTGATGAAAAGAAGAAAGCATACTTCTTGACCTATTGTGATTCAGAACTCTATGAACTGCCAGAAGCCCTTATTGCAGAAGATTTGGAAAATGTCTCCTAGGATGAACTGCAATGGGCATTGAAGGGGCATTTCGACCCTACCCCATTTTACATGGCAAACTGAAATGACTTCTGTACCCGAATCCAAAAAGAAGGAGAAAGTATAAGTGATTTCATAGCTGCATTAAGAAAATTGTCAAAAAAATTGCAAGTTCTTGAACACTGAAGAAATGATCCGGGATCGTTTAGTCCTTGGACTTAGGGATTTAACACTGCAGAAGAAACTGTTCACTAGAGAGGACATCTTCAAGCAGGTGCTGGAAGAAGCAAAAGCAGCTGAAACCTCTGAATCCTCAGCCGCCCGAGTCAAAGGACATGGCAAGGTCCATGGCACCCAAGCAGCAAGAAGGACCTTGCATAGTCCATCTGGCTCTGAAAGCAGCAACAGCGAAAAGGAGGATGTTCATCAGGTAAGAACCAGTAAATCTGAAAATGGAAAGGGGAACAAACCATGTGGAAGCTGCTGGGGAAACCACCCTCACTCCACCTGCCATTTTAAAGAAGCGATCTGCAGGCGATGTGAGAGAAAAGGGCACATCACGGACACCTGCAGAGCCAGCCACCAGCTGACACACCAAGCTGAAGAACATACTCCCCAAACAAACATTACAAGAGCCGGAAGACATTTGGCGTGAAACTTAAAAGACAAGATGGCGGCCAGGGAGAAGAAACACACCACACAATAGGTGGCTACAATCACACTCGTATGGCATACGCAGGTACTATGGAAAGTGACAAATTTCTCACAGAAGTGAAGATTGAGGGAAAGATGTGGCCGATGGAAGTGGACTCAGGATCACATATATCAATGATATCCTGGACAGCACTCCAGAAAATCAACCCCACGATCCACCGAAATCAACTCCAGCCACAACAAATAATATTAAAGGACTACCAGGGCTACAAAATACCAGTCCTGGGGAAGAAGGTCTGCCATGTGGAATATGGGAAGTTTAAAGGATCCCTACCTCTGACTATCATGGACCGGGACCTACCCAGCCTCCTAGGGAGAGAGTGGTTCGCACCACTACAAATCAGCCTCACTGGTATCTATGCAACAACGATAACCGGAGCAAGCAGAGAAGATTTGGCTGTGTTAAAAAAAGAATTTCCAGGACATTTTTAAGCAGTGAATTGGGCAAGTATAAGGGAACCCCAATAAGTTTTAGCCTAGACCCCAACATAGCCCCTATCCGTCTCAAGTCCCGGAGAGTCCCATTTGCTCTGTGTTCAAAGGTTGAAGAGCAATTAAATAAACTGGTAGCTCAAGGCATTCTTGAGCCAGTAGACCACGCAAAGTGGGAGACACCTATAGTGACCCTCAACCATGCCCTACAACAGAGCACATATCTGGTGCCAGTAGTCCAGCACCTATTAAATTCATCGGCTGGGGCAGAATTTTTACTAAGCTAGACCTAGCACCGCCGTATCAACAATTGCCTGTGAATGCAGCCACCACCAAAGCCCAAATGATCGTAACCCATAAGGGTGTGTTTAACTGCAACCGGCTACAATTTGGGGGTTAGCATAACTCCCAGCGTCTTCCAGAGCCTAATGGAAATACTGCTACAAGCTCTGCTGGGGGTAGTTCCATATTTTGATGATGTAATAATCTCGGCCGAAGACAAGCCCCAGCTAATGGGCAGGGTCCGGAAAGTTTTAGAAAGATTCAAGAAGTGGGAGTCAAAATAAAAAAGGAGAAATGTCACGTTGCAGTCCCAAGCGTAGAATTCTTAGGTTTTCAAATTGATGGGTCAAGCATTCGACCCACTGATAAGAAACTGCAAGCAATTAAGGAAGCTCCTACCCAAAGAATAAGGGGGAACTCCCAGCATTTTGGGGATTATTAAACTTTTATAATATATTCTTATCACAGAAGGTGACCTTAGCAGAACCACTTCATAGACTGTTGGATAAGAATACAACTTGGAAATGGGGACCCCCTGAAAACACTGCATTTGCGGAAATAAAAAACATTTTAACCTCAGACACAGTCTTAATGCAGTATAGTGAGACCCTGCCATTATGATTAATGTGTAATGAATCTCAATACGGCATTGGGGCAGTCCTGAGCCATAGATTTCTGAGTGGAAAGGAAGCCCCTATAGCATTTTATTTCAAAACTTTGTCAAAAGCCGAAAGAAACTATGGCCAAATAGACAAGGAAGCCCTCGCTGCCTTAGCTGGGGTTAAACATTTTCATGAATACCAATACAGCACTTTGAATTGATCACTGACTACAAGCTGCTACTAGGCATCTTTTCGAGGGACAAACCCACACCAAACATTTTATTGCCAATAATGCTAAGATGGACAGTTTTCCTAGCAGCGTATAACTACCACCTGCTGCACATACCTGGAAAGAGCATTCCACATGCCGATGCACTCAGCTGATGCTCCCTACCAGATCTAGTGGTGGACCCTGCCCCCGCACCTACCGTATTCCTTGCAGAACGTTTCAAGCTGAATTTGGTGACACTTGGTGGACATAGCGAGGCTCACCACAAAAGACAAAACCTTGGCGCGAGTTTTGAACTGGGTATGGCAGGGGTGGCCGGATAAGTTGGAGGGGGGAACAATTCAAACCATTCAAAGATAAACAATTGGAACTATCAGCATTAAAGGGATGTTTGTTGCGGAGAGAAGAGTAGTGGTGCTGAATCCATTACGGGAAAGAATCTTGGGATCATTACATGAGAGGCACCCAGGAACAGTGAAAATGAAGGCCCTAGTGAGGAGTTACATCTGGTGGTCGGGCATAGACAAAGACATTGAAACCTGGGTTACCATGTGCTCACTTTTTCAGGTATCCCAACCGGCCCCTCCTGCAGCCCCCCCCTTAAATGAGAAAAGCCTACAAAAACATGGGGGTGCATACACATAGATTTTGCTTGACCTATCAAGGACAAATGTTCCTAATTGTAGTCGATGCCTACTCCAAATGGTTGGAGGTGGTCATTATGAAATCCACAACAGAGGCAACGATCAAAGCCCTTCGGAAAATATTTGCTACCGATGGGCTACCCGATGTGCTGGTTTTGGACAATGGCCCACAACTCACAGAAGAACAATTCAAGTTTCCTTACCCGTTTAGGGATCCGACATGCCCTATTGGCGTTTGCTCATCTGGTGGCAAATGGCCAATTGGAGAGAATGGTTCAAACAACAAAGGAATTCCTAACAAAATTGGGCTTCGGCAATTGGCAGGAAAAGATAGACAACTTATTACTAACCCAACATATAACACAAAGTGCAGCAACAAACAGGAGTCCAGCAGAAATGCTCATGAATAGAAAGTTACGAACCACCCTAGACAGGATTCATCCAGATTATACTAATGAAACCCCTTTAGACACCACAGGGAAGTGCAGAACATTCAGGCCAGGCAACACGGTGTATGCACGTAACTATACGGGAGGGAAAACCTGGGGCCCAGCAAAAATAATCGAGATTACCGGACCAAGATCATACAGACTGGAAGTAGAAGAGGGAAGAACATGGAATAGGCACATAGACCAACTACGGAGCCGCAAGTTACACAAACACACGAAACTGAAGAACAAAACATACACCCAACAACTACAATGAGTTCAGCAAGAACAACCCCGAACGGGATAGAGGAGAACTTAGTTTTAGGAGGAGTCCAGCATAGTACATCTGAGGCCTCTAGCTCCACAGAAACTGACACGCCTTCGGAAACATCCAAGGCGTTTCAAAAGGCGGAGCCTGGAACAGCAGTGGACCTGCCCCTTCAGGCTGCTGCCTCAGAAACAACTGAACAGCACAGACCCAGACGCAAAAAAAGCCCCGCCTATCTGAAAGACTACGTTAGCGGGGATTGGTTGGACTGAACTAAGAAGGGAGGGGTGTTAAATATGCATGATACATCTATATATACCACGTCATCCATGTCAGATGCAAAATGGAGTCTGATGTCAGACTCCACCTATTGGTTTCAGCCACTGGCAGGAATATCAGAGATCTGTCAGTGGTTGAAGTATTGGACAGCACCAACTATAAAAAGCCAGCGTTGGCCGCAATTGTTGCTTTTTAACCCATTTGAAATAAAGAGTTCTCCACATTGCTGGTCCGTTCCTTCCTTGCTATACCTATCTAACACAGAGTGTGTGTGGTGTGTGTGTGTGCATGAAACTGCATTTGTGAAAGTGGTGCGCATGCACAGCCATTCCATTTCTTCTTCTGCCACTGCTGCTGTCTCCGCCAGTTTATTGTCAGAAAGGGTTGGGACAGCTGATCTGTACCATTCTTCTGTGTGCTGACATGTTGCACAAGTTAGGCCATCCTGATGAACAAGACAGACTATAGTGCAACAGAAAAGGAAGTTTTTCTCAAAGTTGGGTAGAGGAGTCATACTTGAACAAAGTTAATGCAAATGATTTTTTTCCTTAATCATTGATCAGTTTATATACAATCAATCAAAATATTTATATGAATATGTAGAGTGTTTTTCTGCCAATGTCTTTAGACTCAGTTTTGTCGGGGTGGGTTGGGGGTGGAGACAGTGAAATGCACCAGCAATTAAGAAATAAAGTAATAGATTGTGAGATTCAGCATACTGTAGTATTCAATACATGTCTCAATAAACGCACTATGTGAATATTCATTTGAGAGCTTCCCAATGAAAGTATTTCATAGCCCTGCTAGGCAATAGAACTTTTAAATTAAGCAGAATAAGCCCTCTCTGGAATTTCAGTATTATTTGTACTTTTTTAACTGCATACAAATTAAAGTTATTCTCATAATGCAGTTTGTGTGTTTATACATACTACAAATAAGCTATACAGCAATTTATTTTGCTTTTTTACATCTCAAGGATATTTGTCACAGGGAAAAAAAATAGACAAGGGGTTAATGTTCACTTCCTTCGTTTTTTTGGAAAGAGGACAATACCCTTTCCCATGTGTTGTATTAAAGGTGGAAAAAATTCTGAAATGATTTATCTTGGTCTGATTTTTTACATCTCAAAACCTGGCATTTTAACAGGGGTGTGTACACTTTTTATATCCACTGAGTGTGTATAACTCATTTAAATGCAGAAAAGATATATACAGTAATCCTATCATTTTTGTTTCATTGATGTAGTCTAAATTATACAGTTGTTGACAGTAGGATAAAAAAGTCAGAATTATTGCTGTGATTCTGTGATCAGTTGTATGTTTATGTGCATTGCAGAGTCTGACACATGGTCACAACTGCCATCTTGATATTTTTTTTACAGTCCTTCACCTTGTTGCTCCTACTAAATTAGGATTTAGTTTTGACTTACTGGATATCATGAAGCTAACCATTATAGCTGCTAAGGCAAAATTCATGATATGCAATAAACCGAAACTATGGATTGTGACAGACTGTTGTTGTTTAAATCCTGTTGTGTTTATTCAGTATATTGTTTAATAAAACAGACGTAACTTTTTTTTTGACAGGGAGATACAATTTGGTGGACGTATCCATGAAGTAATTGCCATGGGAAACTTGCTTTCAAACTTCAAGCTGCCATGCCAGAGAAATTATATTTATAAAAGACAAATTAGCTTTCCAGAATATCAGTAAAAGAGAATATTTGTAGCTCAGAGTTGAAATGAGTTGTACTTGGTGCTTTCTAGCTTGCTTGTTTTCTTGCAGAAGTTTAGTGAACCAAACTAATTAAATTGATGTCAACTGATGATGATACCTAGTTTGGGTAATAAAATATCTGCAAGAAAATAGTCAAGCTCAAGGATCACATAGTTCCAGAATAGATTCTACTATTCTAGTGTAACTGTTGGGGCCCCAAAGACATTCCTGAAAATGTATTGTATCATATTAGGGGCTGGTACAAGAACCAGCTTGTACCAGCTTAGATACTATTATTTATTTATGTTATGAAAATAAGGCAAATGAAACAAAAGAAATGAGATAATTTGGTCTTCACTAGCATCATTCACCTTTTTGCCTAACCACATACAAAATCAGTTACAGATTCATTATTTGAAAAGTTTTAATCTGATCAGCATTCTAACAGAGATGAGTTTTATGAGCTCTTGTTGATTTATCTCAGCAAGATGGCTAAAACAGCATATGAAAATCCTGATAATATTACAATTTTTATCTGTAGGAGAAAGAAGAAAAGCTGCAAATGTAAAGATTTCTGTATAATCAAACAGCTTGAATTATAACAAGCTCTGTTTACAGAATTAATAAGAGATCCACACGCTTGAATGATAATATAAAATAACCTTGCAACCAAACTGGTAGTGGAAACTATCTTAGTCACAAACATGTGAATAATAATATCACAGATCAAAGAAAATATAGTAAACATTCAGAAGGATACAGTGAATTGTACCTGAGCCCACATCCTCAACTAGTTATCTTTTTCTCAACATGGACAAGATGGATGGATTTGTTTCCAGTATACTGGCCTACTTGCTGTTTCCCACTAGGTCTACCTCTGTGCCCCATGGTCCAAATATGAAGATGGTACTAAGTTAGAGGAGGTGGAGTTGCTATATTCTATAAAAAGTCTCTAAATCTAAAAAAGATTCAAATTATACAAGAGCTTGCTCTTCCTGAGACCATCATCTGTGAACTGTCCTTAAATACCTCAATCCGCTTCTTATTATCAAGCCCCTGACTATGATATAAGTCATGCAAACAAGCTAACTTCACCACTGACATGGGCTGCCTCTTGCCCACACCCTCTTATTTTTCTTGGTGACCTCAACTTACCTCTTATAAATTGGACACTAAAAGAATGTACATTTGAACCCATTCATGCAACCATGTACAATGCCATTACCACACTGAGACTGGATCAATTAGTATATAACAACACTAGACTAAACAACTGCCTCGACCTCATCTTATGCAACAGTGACCATAGCATGATCGACCTTTGTCTAAATTTACATCATCTCAAAGAGGATCATAATGATGGATTCCCAAAATACAATTTTTAAAAAGCCAGTTATGAACTCATAGCCACTGACTTATCATCTCTTGATTGGCACATTCTGTTCTCTGGCTGTAATACTACAGAAGAGCATTATAATGCTTTCTTGCTTGAACTAGAAAGAATCATTAAACTATATGTTCCATTAATAACCCACCAAAACAAAAAACTATTTACTCAAAATAATAAAGCTTCAATCTAAAAAAAATCCTTGCGGTGTAAAAACAAAACTAAATACATAACTAACTTTAAAAACTGATACAACACCTTATGCCGACAGATAAAGGCAGAATGCACCAATTACCACTGCAAGCAAGAGGAAAACCTTCTATGCACAAAATCCGCACCTTCTATAACTTTGTAAACACCAAACTGAAAGACTCAAAAACCACCCCACCCCAAAAAGGACCAAATGGGAAAGACTATAGCGATGAAGCCATTAAGGAAAACCCTTTTAATATGTTCTTCAGTTCAGTGTTTGTAAACAGTAATGGCTCTTGCCCCACATTTCCTAATCGTACCACAACTATCTGCAGTGATATTGACTTTACTGAAGATAATGTAGAAAATGCACTATGTCACCTAAAACCATCCTTATCTATTGGCTCTGATGGCTTATGTGCATACTTCTTAAAAAAACTCTCCACTGCCATAGCAGAACCCCTAAGCATAATATATGAGATATCATTCAGAACTAGCTCATTACCAAACCTATGGCCATCCCTATTTTCAAAAAAGGTGACTCCTGCCTGGTTGAAAGCTACAGATCAATCTCATTGTGTTGTGTCATGTGCAAAGTTATGGAATCAATTATTAATCAATGTATTACCTTCCACCTAGAGTGGAACAACTTACTCTCCAACAAACAATTTGGTTTCAGAAAAAAATTGCCTGCAATTTGCAACTTCTACACTGCAAAAAACATACGGACTACATCACTTGACCAGGGCAAAGCAATAGATGTAATTTACATAGACTTCTGCAAAGCCTTTGACTCAGTGGTACATAACAAACTACTATTAAACTTAAAATTTTACAGCATTTCTAGATCCCTTCATAAATGGATTACTGCCTTCCTGTCAAGCAGGCAACAATTAGTAAAAATAGGAAATGCCTTATCAAACCTGCACCAGTTAACAACGGTGTCCCCCAAAGGAGCATTCTAGGACCTACACTCTTTACACTTTATATAAATGACCTTTGTGATCACCTTATAAGTAACTGCATCCTCTTTGCAGATGACATAAAACTATTCAACACCACTGACAATGCTACCATCCTTCAAAGCGACCTTGATTATGTGTCTGAATGGTCAAACAGTTGGCAACTCCAAATCTTGATCAACAAATGCTCTGTCCTACACATTGGTAAAAAAAAAATCAATACACCAAATACAAGCTAGGCGGATAAGACCTCGTTGACAGCCCTCAGTCTGTCAAAGACCTTGAATTTCTCATATTGAATGACCTAAGCACCAGAGCTCACTGCAGCAACATTGCAAAAAAAGCTTTAAGAGTTATAAATCTGATCTTACAAAGCTTCTCTTCTGGTAATACTGCTTTGCAAACTAGGACATACACAACCTTTGCTACACCAATACTTTTTTTTTTAAACAAGTTTTATTGATTTTTCAAGACAAACAAAACATATATAACCTCCTTTCCAAGAACTACCCATAAACTTCAACAAGACAAACAAAGCATTATTCTTTAAAACATGGTTCCACATTATCACACTTGAAGCAAAACATTGGAGAAAAAAAAAAACCTCCTTAGTTATCATTTATACATATCTTTTCCCAATTTCTCTCCCTTTAATTTCATTTCTCCAAGATTTTATTAATTTAGAATCAAACATAATCCACACACTAAACATAAAACATAAAACTTCTTTGAAAAGTGACTTGGCCCCAGGTTACATCTTTTTTGACAGACCTAAATCAAATTCATGCCCATCTTATATACCCTTCATATCTTATTAACCATTTTGTATTTTCTATATAACTTCTCCCATCTTTTCACTCTCTTAGTTATATTTTATTTCATCTTATTTCAAAGTCATTATACTTATGTCTTTTGTCCGTTCTTTAGTAAACATCTATGTATCTCTTCCCTTTAACCAAAAAATTTCCCCTGTAATCGCTTTTGAAGTATGACGCCTTCTCCTAAAATAAAACTTAAAATAATACATAATTTCCATTCTGATTCTGCTTAGTACCTTCTACATATTAAATCTTAAAATGAAAGAATAACAAACTTATAGTATAATTAAATATATAATTTCTATTCTAATTCTAGTTCTAATAAGTACATTGTTTTAGAATAGAAAAAATAAAATACTAAAGTTATAATAATATTAAAACACTAACAAACTTTAACTAAGCATTAATTATTTAACAGATCTCCTAATATTTAGTCAAATATCAACATCCATCATTATTAAACATTAATATTTCATTAAATATTCCAATAAACTGTTCCAAATACAAATACTACAATACTATCTTATGCACTCTTGCAGAATCTTCTTTAATTATAAGCTATCTATCATCCTTCATCTCTAAAGAAAAAACTTTTTTTAAAAAAATCTTGTCCTAACCCGTGGCTTTTTTTTTCTTTTTCCCTCCCTTTCTTCTCCAATCTGGTCTTTTTGCCCCCTCCTCTCCTCTCCCCCTTTTTAAGTTTCCCTCTCTGTTGTAATTCTATTTTCAGTTGCTTTCTAACATTGTACCTTCTTTTCATCCTATTTTTCTTTTTCTTGGTTGTTTTATTAAATCTTAAATTCTCCTTTTCCCTTCCTTCCTTCCCATTTTCTTTCTTATTCAAACTTTTTAGTCCATTAAAGATGGCTTCTTCCTTTTCTTCTTCTTCTTCTCCTTCTCCTTCCTCCAGTGTTTGCTGGTACGTAGAAACCGCCATTTCTAAAAAGTGGAAGGCAGCTCCCAAAGAATCCTTGCCACTTTGTTGTCTTTCTTTTAATTTTTCATATTCCATTTTCAGTTCATCAACCGGTGGTACCATTATAAGTTCTTTTTTTAAAAACAACAACAACAACAACCCAGATGCTTTCAATCTTGAAGTAATTTCCAAATGTCAGAGTTATCAAACAATCCAAACAAGCAAAACTTTTTTCCTCTTCTTCTCTTTACAGTTTTTTCTCCAGAGGCAAAATCCCAGATATATTTTAAAAGCCGTATTTCCATTAATTAATGGTCTTGAAATCTTCAAGGCGTCTCCTCCAGCAAAGTTTAGAAAAAAAAGTTGTTGTTTTTTTTAGTCCTCCCCTTCCCACTTATAACAAAGAGCTTATTTTTACCTTTAGAGAGCAGGTTTTTCTGTGCTCCTTTGCTTTCTCCGTAGGGAGGGGTAGTGAGCTTTCCTTCAGCACTTTCGCCGATGTTACAAATTCTTTTGGAAACAAATGTATCAATCCAAAGTCAGGTTTCCAGGGTGTTTTAAAAGTAACATCATGTCCTGGTTTAGCCAAGAAAACTTCTCCTTCTAAGTCTTCCTCCTGCACAAACTTGTCCGGTTGAAGAATCCTTCATGGCTGCCGAGACAGCTGCTCATCCGTCTCGGGAAAAAGGAGTCTAGCCGGCTGGGGAGGGGGGGTGCGATGTCCCCAGACCCCTGCTCGGATCTCCTCTGTCTTCCGCTGCCCCTTCAGGGTAGCGACAACCCCCAAATCCAGTTGGATCGGGGGTACCTTGACGGCGAGCACAGCAGGGACCCGCAGAGAAGCGGATTCCTGCCGTCGACGAAGCCTTACAACCCGGAAGTGTGCTTTGCTACACCAATACTTGATACAGCTCTGCTGTTTGGAATCTGCACTGTATATCAAACATTAATATAATTGAGCAAGTCCAGAAGTATTTTACAAGAAGAGTACTACACTCCTCTGTTCGCAACAGAATATCCTACACCACCAGGCTTGAGATTCTAAGCTTAGACAACCTTGAACTATGCTGGCTAAGATTGGACTTAAGCATAGTACATAAAATCATAGGTTACAATCAGAGGATTGGGATGGGATCTGACCGGTATAACTATCGATTCTGTTGCTCTGAGTCACGCGAGTCGCACGAGTGAAATTTGCAACCTGCTGACCGGTCCAGACAGCTGAGCAGTGCTGTGTGCAAGTGCACAGTGGTTGGAAAAGCCCTTTTTCCTGCTTTTTCAAATGCAGCTGTGTCACGCAAAGCAGCTGCAGTTGAAAAAGCAGGAAAATTTAAAGAATGATTTGAGGGAAGAGTGGCAGGACAGGGAGAACGGAGGTGAAGAAGTCTGGTGCAGGCTTCGAACACCTTTTCTGGCGTCAGGAGCGATCCCCCAGGGATACACGAACCCCGGAGAGGTTTGTGTCAACGTGGAGATCCTCGAGCTGCAGAGGGGGGAAGGCAACCCCCCGACAGTGAAGAGGGAAGCTCCCGAGCCCGGCGTAAAAGAGTAAGCTGTCATTCTATGGCGGCTTCCAATCCGGTCTGCCACTTGAGTGAATAAGCAAAGCAGTGACAGCCTACGAGATCGAGTAACAGGAACAGAGAAACGGTTTATAACTTGGATTCTTTGAAGACTGAAGGGAGCAGAATGACAGAAGAATGATAGCATAAATTCTTCTCTCCTGGTTGTGATTAGCACCTCTCGGAAGTCGGGTGGAGAGCGGCCAGAAAAGCAGTTGGGAAAATGGAAGGATTATAAGGGAGAGCGGAAAAGCCTAAGCACAAAAGGAAAACACAGTTTTACCCTGTGAAGGGGAAGCTCTGGGAAAAGAGGGAGATTGCTAAAACCCGGAGATCGGAGGTCCGGAATTGTTGAGGGGCTTTATCTGACTTTTGGACCTTTCTTTTTGACTTTATTTGAGAAGAGGGAGGCGACGGAGGTGAAAGAATATTGACATTGATTGAGTCTTATGAATCCTCAGATCTGAGCACAACATGACTATTACATCTACTTAATATTGTGGAGAAGACAAATTGAGCATTATATTGGGCTTTGGAAGATTTGTATGTTGATTTAAAAGTTGGAAAGCAAAGAAAGAAGCAGCAGCAAGAGGAAGAAGGCAGAGGCGAACAGAAGGCTGGGAAAGACGGTTTTGGGACTGCAGATTAGTCAGCACATTACACCATTTGCTGATTGGAAGGCTGAAAAGAATCCTCTAGCTGGAAGATGGACCTTTAGCTCACCCAACTTGCTTTCTTTATTACGTGGTACTACTTAAGTTTACTAAGTTGGCACTATTTTCTCTTTAAGATGACTTCCTTGCTGTTTGTTTGTTGATTTTCTGAAGCTGTGGTAATCTCTCTTCTACCTTTTCTCTTATTGTTTTGCCCCCTGCCTCCCTATTGTATCTCCTAAATACCGTACATAATTCTACTTACTTGGGGGGGGGGGAAGAGGAGGATATACTATTATTATAGAGTTAAGAGATTACTGTTGTAAGTATTAATAGCAAAAAGGGATAAACTTTGTTGATATAATCTATTTATAAATTATTTAGACTACTTAAGACATTTAAGATTAATGCCTTAAAGTGTTAATTGATGTACTATTGCTGACCAATTTTCTTATTACATAGACTAGAATATTGTTGCAGATATCTATTTATGATATAGGGGAAAAGACTGTGGAGTGAGATATTAAATTGAAATACGTGAATAGACTTTCAAATACAGGACCCAAATACTGAATGGTGATTTGGGATAATATATCTAAAATTGTGCATCAACAAAAACAAATACTTAGAGAGATGACATCCACAACAACTATGGCCTTAAAAACAGGAAAGAAGGCTATCCCGACCCTATCGACTACGTTGACATCCACCCCACCAACAACTCAAAAAACTATCGAGGAGTCTTTAACAGGGGAAAAGCAGCCTAATGTCCCCAACATTAATATACAAACTTCCATATTATCCTTGCAGGAAGCTATATTTAAAATGCAAGAAATGATGATTAAAAATCACAAGGAAACTAGAGCAGATATAAGTGAATTGAAAGATGAGATGGGGAAACTGAAGGCTGAAATGAAAGCAGATATATCGAAAGTGGAGGGTAAGATAGGGTCTCTACAGCAGGCCATGGAGAGAAACGAAGTGAAAATAAAAGATATAGAGAGTAGAACAACACGCATGGAGACTAACTTTGAAAGGATGGATGAGGAATTTAAAAATGTACTTAGAGAAACGGAAGACTCTCTGGTCCACCTCGAGATGGACAAAGCAATGGCGTATTTAAGGTTCCAGAATGTGGCGGAAGCAAAAAATGAAGAATTGGAACATTTGATGGCAGAAATATTGGCTGAATGGTTAGGAAAGGAAAAAGATGATCTAATTAAAGAGTTTGATGAGGTATATAGGGTTAGCACAAGCTACGCCAGGCGTAACAACTGTCCAAGAGAAATTCATATCCGCTTCTCTAGGAGATGTCTGAGGGATTTAATTTTGAAAATGTCTAGGGAGGAGACAATATCATATAAAGGCAGAGAAATTAGGATTTTAAAACAAATTCCAAAGAAAGTGAGGATGATAAGACAAGATTATAAATTTTTAGCTAATGATTTAAATAAAAAAGGAATCCAATTTAAATGGTTAATCCTGGAAGGGATGTTAATTACGTGGAAAGAGAGGAAAATCAAAATAGAATCGATAGAACAGGCCCAAGATTTTCATCAACAGCTCACAGATACGAATGGTCAATCCACTAAAGAAGAACCTAAAAGGAGACCACAGGAGGACCGATATCATCACAGAACCCAAAAGGAACGACTTTCTCTAATTTCAGGAAGTGATAATCCACAACCTGGAAGAGAAGAGCAAATCCCACAACAACAACAACAAGAGAACCAAATCATTACTAGGCAAAAATCTAAGCAGACGTAGATAAATGGTGGAGGGGAAGAAGTTGCTCTCCATCAATATAAACGGATTAAATTCATTATCAAAAAGAAAAAGGATATTTTCAAAACTTATTCAACATAACGCAGATATAATATGTCTTCAAGAAACACATATTTCGAAAAATGACGAAAGACATCTAATTTGTCCAAAATTAGGGAAACTTTTTACGGCACCGGCCGACAAACACAAGAAAAAAGGAATTGCAATTTACGTAAAACAAGATGTAAAGGCAGAATTAATCTGGTCGGATCCCGAAGGAAGAACTCTGGTTATACAAGTTTGGATAAACCACATCACATTTTTACTTGTAGCAATCTATGCCCCAAATGATGACCAGGGGAAATTTTTTAAACACCTTCACCAAAAAATAGTAGGCTTTGAAAAAAGAAACATTTGCTTGATTGGCGATTTTAACTCCATTGCAGACTACCAAAAAGACCATAGTAATATGGGAAAAAACAAGAAGGGGAAAAGGGAACTTTCTGCGGCATGTAAGGAAATGTTGAAAGTGTTAAATTTAAAAGATTTATGGAGGGAATGGAATCTTGAAGGAAAACAATTTACATACTATTCTAATCCACATAAGATTTGGACTAGAATAGATATGACTTGGATGGATTTGGATTTGGCTAATGAAATAAAAGAAATTAAAATCCTACCGAATGAATGGGCTGACCATAACCCAATACAGCTAATCTGGAGTGATAGGAGACGAATAAAAAAAAAGATGGACACTAAACAACCAAATTGTAAATGAAGAAGAGTATATTAATAAGCTGAAAGAGGAGCTAAACTATTTTCTAAAAGATAATAATAATGAAACAACTTCAAAACAGAACATTTGGGATACTATGAAAGCAATTATAAGAGGCACAACAATTTCCTATAATGCTATGAGAAACAAGAGAATTTATGCCCGACAAAACGTATTACAACAACAAATCCAAGACTTAGAAATACAATTACAAAAAACCCCTAAGATCCAAGGACTACAAAACCAGTTAATATTAGCCAAACATAAGCTGAATTTAATTGAACAAGATAAAATAGAAGTTAGCTTGAGAAGGTCCAAACAAAATTATTTTGAACACGCCAATAAACCAGGAAGATGGCTATCTTATAAACTTAAAAAAGAAAAAGAAAAGAGACTGATACACCAACTAATAGACGAGAAAGGCATCCCACAACATGAGATTGAGAAGAAAAAAGATATTATATTAAACTATTTTCAAAGATTATATAAAAAAGAAGAAATCAATGAAGACAAAATAAGAACTTATCTGGAGAATACGAATGATAAAACAATAGGGGAAGGAGACAAAGAATTACTAAATAAGGATATTACATGGTCTGAGTTAAAATCCGCAATGGAAAATCAAAGTAATAATAAATCCCCTGGTCCAGATGGGATTCCAGTAGAATTGTATAAAGCTACAATAGATTTAGTAGGGCCTCTGATGCTGGAAGTGTTTAACGAAGTACTTTTGGCTGCCAAAATGCCAGACTCATGGAGAGGGGCGTTGATTGCGTTAATTCCGAAGGAGGATGTAGATGCCAGATATATCAACAATTATAGACCAATCTCACTTTTAAACACCGATTATAAATTATTTACCTCAATTATAGCGAATAGAGTAAAACAAGTTTTAAATTTATACATTCATGAAGACCAAAATGGTTTCCTTCCATTCCGCCAAATTAAAAACAATTTAAGAACCGTTATTGACGTCTTAGAATATTATGAAGCTCATCCAGAGAAACAATTTGCACTCATGTTTTTAGATGCGGAGAAAGCATTCGATAACTTACATTGGCACTTTTTAATACAAAAAATCTATAACATGAGTCTGGGCACTAAATTCGAGAATATTATCACAACAATTTACAATACCCAACAAGCCAATATACTAATTAATGGCGAACAAACAGGCCCATTAAGCATTGAAAAGGGCGTTAGACAGGGTTGCCCTCTCTCACCCCTCTTATTTATATTTGCTTTAGAATCACTGTTAACGTGGATAAGACAAAACTTTGAAATCCAAAGAGTTAGGGTCAAAGCAGAGGAATATAAACTACAGGCGTTTGCAGACGATATGGTTTTTTTCCTAGAGGAACCCATGGAAAAAGGACATAACCTAATAAAAGAACTAGAACAATTTGGCTCAGTAGCAGGATTAAAGATTAACAGAAATAAGACGAAATTACTGACTAAAAATCTAACAGAGAACCAGAGGAAAGAATTAGAAAAAACCATGGGGATACAGGCAACAAAAAAGGTCAAATATTTAGGCATATGGTTAACACCACATAGTAAATCGCTCAAAGAGAATAATTATGATAAACTGTTACAGCAAATTAAGAAAGATCTAGAATCTTGGAATAAGTTGCAGCTTTCTCTACTGGGCAGGATTGCCACGATCAAAATGAACATCTTACCAAAACTCCTTTACTTATTCCAGACAATCCCAATAAAATTACCAAAAAATTTTTTTGATGATATAAATAAGGTAACTCTTAAATTTATTTGGCAAGGGAAAAAAGCTAGAATCAGTATTAAGGCCTTACAAGATGAAAAAAGTAGAGGTGGGCTAGCGCTCCCAAACTGGGAATTATATTATTGGGCAGCCAACTTATTATGGTTAAAAGACTGGGTCAATTTACTGAATAAAAGAACTTTAGTCTTGGAAGGGCACGACCTTCAGAGAGGATGGCACGCATTTCTATGGGAGGTGGGGAAAACTAAACAGTCGTATTTTCATAGACATCTTATTAGAGATTCACTATTAACTAATTGGAAAAAAATATGCAAAAAACATTATTTAAAAATTCCGATTTGGCTTTCAACAATGGAGGCAATGGTTCATCCCAACAATTTGGATATAACAAAAATGACTAAATATAAAGATTTATTAGACCCTTTAGGAAAATTAAGAACTCGACAGGACTTACAGGAACAGGGATTTAAAATTGACCAGTGGTTATACATACAAATCCATAGCAGATACAAACAAGATATCAAAGAGTTTGGAATCTATAGCAAATTACAATATTTAGATAAAATCTTATTAGGATCAAATAAAAAGAATATCTCCAAATTTTATAAATATTTATTGGAGGTAGAATTAGAGCAAGAGATAGTGAAAGGGAACATGATAATGTGGAGTAGGAATATTGGAAGAAGCATTACATTAACAGAATGGGAAAAGATCTGGAATAGAAACATTAAGATTACAAAATCCGTGGCGTACAAAGAAAATATGTATAAAATGTTATATAGATGGCACTTACCCGCTTCGAGGTTAGCGAAAATGAACCCAAACTCTAGTCCAAAATGTTGGAAATGTAAAAACATAGAAGGAACCTACTTTCATATGTGGTGGTCCTGTAAGGAAGCCCAGAAATACTGGCAAAAAATTAGAAAATAGTTGGAGGAAATAACCAAAGAACAAATCGAATACAAACCAGAGTTCTTCCTACTAGGGATCTCTGATAAATATTTACCTAAAAAGATGAAATATATAACAATTCATATTCTAACTGCAGCCAGACTAGCATTTGCCCAGTGCTGGAAATCATCCTATATACCTACAGAACAAATGGTCATCCAGAAAATATGTAACTGTGCAGAAATGGACAATTTAACCATAGCACTTAAAAATAAAGAGTCTTCAGCATTTTATGATAACTGGAATGCGTGGTATAATTGGTTATCTCAGAGATAAACTGTTCAATGAACAATGGGTAATTTAAGCATAGATAGTGATAAGATGTGTATATTTAAAGTAAGGTAGGAGAATTGGATCTTGCAGACTGTCAAAAAGGATATCTGTCTGATTTTAATGTATTTTCTTTTTTCTTCCATTTCTTTGTTTTCTTCTTTCTTTTATACCTCTTTTTCTCCTTTTTCGGTTCGCAAGACCGAGCGTTTTTCCCCCCCCCTTTTTTCTTTTTCCTTTTTCTCCCCCTGTTGTATATGTAATGTTGTTATGTTTTTAATTGTAAATTCAATAAAATTTATTCAAAAAAAAAAGAAAAAGCAGGAAATAAAGATCAGGTAAGAGCCTGGGCAGGTGGGTGGCCCAAAACAGCAGCAGACATAGAACCGATTCTATGTATGCTCTCTGTTTGCTGCTTTTCAGACCAACCGGTTCTACAGAGGTGGACAGAACTGGTAGAATCCCACCCCTGGTTACAATATCTTACCAGTTAATGCATATTTCAGCTTTAATCACAACAACACAAGAGCACACAACAGATATAAACTAAATGTAAACCATTCCAAACTTGATTGCAGGAAGTACAATTTCAGCAACAGAGTGGTCAATGTCTGGAACTCACTACCTGATTCTGTTGTCACCTGCTCAAACCCCCACTCGTTTACCTTCAAACTAACCTCTATTGACCTCACCCCATTCCTAAGAGGTCTGTAAGGGGCATACATAAGCACACAATCATGCCTACCGTCCCTGTCCTATTGTCCCCAACTATTAGTTCCTATTTCATGTATTTAAACTTATATTTACTCTTATTTATATTATATTGCAAGCATTTGACTAAATAAATAAATAAAGTTTATCCATCCAAACCAAGATATGCTTTTGAATTGTTCTTTCAATATCTGGAAGCTGTAGGGATCTGGATAAGGAAAAGCAGACTTCAAACAGTACTAACAAGATTAAATGGCTCTGGTTTTAGGATTTTCTGAATCAGGTAATTGCTATTACCCCAAACAGAACAAAATTGCAATTTTTGACTTCTTGATTCAAGGCTCCTATTCAAAGAAGGGCTAGCAGAACTCTTTAACATTAAAAACTTGGATTACAACTGAAGCGGCCACACACAGCTTTTAGAAATGTAGACTAAATGTCTTATATGATTTTTAAAAATGTTGTATTTAAAATAAATGTGATAGTTATCCAAATCTGTTTCTCATTTAGAAATTAAATTTGTTTGGTAAACTGGGTGCCTTTCCTGTCTGCTTCTGCCAAATCACTCATGAAGAGCCTAGAAAGAGACTATAAGATTGTTACCAGCTAATTCTGTCTGACTATAAGGAAGCCTAGGATTCTTGAGGCAGGTGTAGTGGAACCTAGTTGGAGAAGTCAATGAATAGCAAAATAAAATTTTGTTCCGTTATGAAGTATATGAATTTATTATATATTTACTTCTACACCTTTTAACTTTGAAAGCCTTCAACATAAGATAGAGACCTCTACTGATTTATACAACCATATAAAAAAGAGGATTGTGATTGCAGCTGTTAGAGGTACTGCCTGATTTCTTCCTCCAATAGAAGTGTATGATGCAGGTGGACACTATTATTATTGGATAAAGGATAAAAGTGCAAATCCATAGAAGATAATGGGAAGATAAAAAATTCTGATAAAATTTCTGATAAAAAAGGTCAATTCTCTTGGTCAATTTCTAATCTGGCTCTACAAATGAAAAACAATGGTGTAGTTATTTATTCAAGCTAAATTTACTTCAGGAGTGGAGCTGTTGAACTACAGTGAATAGTGATGTGGACCAGATGGGAAAAAGAAATGGGAGATCGAATGCTTAGGAATAAAGAACAACCAAGGACATGTTGATCATAATTTCTCAACTTTGGCAGTAGAATTGTTTTCAGGAATGTAGGAACTAGTCAGGGGAAAATTAAATGACATGAGAATAAAATCACTAACAGATTATCTTCAGCAGACCTACAATGGATATAAAATTTCATTTTTTATTGTTATTTTTCTACCTAACAGATTTCAGTTTGCTTGGCAATTGAATTGTACGGTGTATATGTTACCTTAAAAGTGAGAAAAAATTCTGAAGTGATTTATCTTAATCTAATATTTTTACATCAGAAACACCTGGTATTTTTAATAGGAGTGCATAATTTTTTTATATTCTTTCCCTTTAACTTTTCAATGAACTTATGTGGAATATATCTCAGTAGGTGGCAAAATCTGTTGACTTTGGCTAAGATATCAAGGAAATATTAGGGCTGTAGATTAGACTGTTAAATCTACCTAGCTACCCATTGTTTGCATCACACCTTCTGATCACACCATGCCTTCCGATACTTCACAAAGCTTCTCTAATAAGTAGAAAGAAAAAAGAAATATGATAAGTGTGATGGTAAATTGAGGCTCTTTAAGACTCTGAACTAAGCCCAATAGACTATCTTTAAAGTTCTTTTGACTGAGAAGTGTGATTGAAGCCCCATTTTTAGATTAGAAAAGCAAAACCAGAGGAGGAATGGCAGAAAAACAGTGATGCGTTGTCATTTTTTTAAAAATTAAAGCTGTACATAGCAGTGATGATTTAAATAATTGGTAATACTTGGTCATGTTTTACATTGTTCTGAGTTCAAACCTTAAATTAGCTTCTACAGATCCTAATCAACAGTGAGATCTAATTTTCTAGTGGATTCTTCCTGTTATATGCTAATTGAGTTACTTAAATGCTAATTGATAATTAAAAATGTGATTAAATCTTTATTATAGGTGTAATTTAGTTTCATTCTTTTTCAACCACACTTCCAATTTGCATATTCATAAGCCTCTGTGGGTGCTCTTTGAAAAGCCAAATGGGTTTAATAAACATGGCAAAAACTGGTTTATTAAAGTCAAATTAAAGCTTTAGGCCCACAATTTAAACTATAGCTCAGAATGAATTAGTTTTTAAACCAAGCACTAGTGAAAACTACAATCACAGCTTGAAACATGGACAAAACTATCTCCATTACTGCCAATGAATGTTAATACTTAGTGAAAAATTTGTTTATGGCATATGATAACATTTGCATATCTAATAGAATATTATTAGTGTTAGAATCAATGCTGAGCAAATGCAAAGCTTCCAAAGTCTATCAGTAAGTCAAAGCAATGGTTTTAAAATCTTATGGAATTTCTTTAGTGGTTAAAGTAACACTATAAACAGATAAGTCAGAGAATAGTTGGTATATACAAATGGATCAGGGAAATCAATTAATTTTATAAATAAAGTACTTAATTTTACAGCTAAGTAATTTTAATCATTAGTTATTTATTCTTTCTTTCCACCTGGCCTTGGACTTTTTTGGAGTGTGGCTTCAGTCTACATAAATTCTTTTTGAGAGGAGAACATGTTAAATCCATGTTCTCTTTGTAGTGTATTCAAATAGAGACTTCTAAGAAGATGTTCCTATTGGTTAGCAGATGCAACGATATGATTGGTTAGTAACATCTGTATCTGATTGGCCGCCTATAGCGGAAGTTTAAATAGATATCATTGGTTACGAGCTACGGAGCAGCCGCTATAAAAGTGGCTGCCGCGGCTCTACTGCAATTGAAGTTACTAGTTACTATTAAAGAGCTGAATTCAATTCTGGTCTGCAAGTCTCTTTACTGGCGACAGAACACTGGCGAAGAGAGTGGGATTAAAGAGACGAAGACCGTAAGCACGTGGCAATGACAGCTGAAGGACCAAAGAGATGGCTGGAAACAATTCTCTATCTGCACCGTTCAATCCAGCTGAAGAAGACTGGAATCATACATTGATAGGTTCCTGATGTTCTTAGAAAGCAACGAACTTCAAGGAATCACCAACCAAAGGAAGCGAGCCGTATTCCTAACGCATTGTGGTCCGACTGTTTTTAAAATGGCAAAGGCATTAGCAAGACCGAATGACGTTAAACAGATGGCATGGCCAGACCTGCATCGGATGTTGAGGAACCATTACACACCGGCCATATCCAACCTCATTAGAAGGCACGAGTTCTACAAGAGCATCCAACTAGAAGGCGAGAGCATTGGAGACTTCTCAGCAGCCTTAAGAGACATTGTGGAGGGCATGTGAATTCCTCAACATGGACAAAGCCATGAGGGATCGCATAGTCCTTAGACTAAGAGATGCAACCTTGCAGAGCAAACTACTAAACCGACCAAACATCACCATGAATGAAGCCGTGGCTGAAGCAACTGCCGCTGAAGCCACAAAGAAATCTTCAGCAAAAATGAAGCAGATGAATACAACGGGCAGCCCGAGCACGAACAAAGAGAAGAAGACAGAGGGAACCCAAAAGCATGCTGCCACAACCTCTCACCATGAGGACATCGAATCATCAACCGATTCAGATGATGAAGACGAGGAAGTGAACAAACTCTACTCAGAAAGGAACCAGAGAGAGAGAGAGAGACGAGGCAGAAGATCTGAGCTCCAGTGTGCAGGTTGCGGCAGAAACCACCCGAGATTTGAGTGTCAGTTCCTGGATGCCACATGTCGGCATTGTGAGAAACGGGGGCACATCGCAAGGGTATGCCGAAACAAAAAGAACTATAATTCAAGGGGACAAGGCAGTAACCCCACCCCCCCAAGAAACAAAGAAAGGACAACCGGAAGCCGTTGGAACCATGAAGGAAAAGGTCAACAGCCAAACGAAAAGGAAGAAACACATCAAACTATCACAATTGGGTCAGCCAGAAAAACAAACACAAAGAAGGTTCGAATCAGCATCCTGATTGAAGGCGAGCCATGCAAAATGGAAGTAGACTTCGGGTGATATTTATCTATGGTGTCATGGAACACAATAAAAAGTTAATTCCCGACATACAATGAAGAGAACTTGAGAAGCAAAGCTTAATCATCAAGGACTACCAGGGTAACAAAATACCAGTGGTAGGACTAGGACACTTCAAAGTACATTTTAAAAGGCACAGCGAGATTCTGCCATTAACCATCGTTGACAGAGACCGGCCCAGCCTGCTCAGATAGGAATGGTTCAAACCGCTCGGAATCGAGGTGACAGGAATCAACAATGTCTCCATGACTGACTGGGAAAAAGACCTGATAGAAGAATTCCATGATGTATTTGACGGGACCTTAGGCAAGTACCGTGGGACCCCTATATCGTTTAGCTTAAACCCAAATGTAGCTCCAGTCAGGCTTAAAGCCAGACGGGTACCATTTGCTCTAAGACGTAAGATTGATGAACAACTAAACAAGCTAAACAAGCTAATCGCTCAGGGGGTGCTAGAGCCAATTGACCATGCCAGATGGGAGACCCCAATTGTGACCCCTATAAAACCTGACAGGTCCATGCGCATCTGTGGTGACTATAAGGCCACCCTGAGCCACACATTGCAACAGAGCACATATCCTGTTCCAGTAGTCCAACACCTATTGCACTCACTAGGAAGAGGAAGGATCTTTGCAAAACTCGACCTCGCACAGGCATATCAACAATTACCCATTGATCCTGAAACAGCTGAGGCTCAAACCATCGTAACGCATAGAGGAGCATTTAAATGCAATAGATTACAATTCGGCGTAAGCATGGCCCCTGGCATTTTCCCAGAGCCTAATGGAATGCCTTCTACAAGGACTAAAAGGGGTAGTACCCTACTTCGATGATGTATTAATATCTGCTGAAAACAAAAAACAACTAAAAGATCGTTTAAGGGCAGTTCTGACAAAATTTAGAGATGCAGGACTCAAAGTCAAAAAAGAAAAATGCCAACTTGCCACAAGCCAGGTCGAGTTCCTGGGATACCTTATTGACAAAGCAGGAATCCACCCCCCACAAAAAAAGATACGAGCCATTAAGGAAGCCCCCAGACCCAAAACCAAAACGGACTTACAGGCCTTTTTGGGACTCATTAATTTTTATCATGTTTTTCTGCTGCAAAAGGCAACAGTAGCGGAACCACTGCATAGACTCCTCGATAAAAAAGCCAGCTGGAAATGGGGCCACCAAGAAGAAACAGCATTCCAAAAAAATCAAAGACTTAATCACATCAAAATTAGTACTGATTCAATACAGCAACACGCTACCTCTAACTGTCACTTGCGACGCTTCGCCTTTCGGAATAGGCACAATACTTAGCCACACACTACCAGACGGCAGAGAAGCACCAATTGCCTTTTATTCCAAGACGTTGTCCAAGACCAAAAGAAACTACAGTCAACTGGACAGGGAAGCCCTGGCAGCCATCTCAGGGGTGAAACATTTCCACGAATACTTATACGGTAGGACATTTTCTTTGATTACCGACCACAAACCATTATTGGGAATCCTAGCCGGAGACAGGGCAACCCCCAATATCCTGTCCCCAAGAATGACTAGATGGTCAGAATTTCTAGCAGCTTACAGTTACAAACTCATTTATCGCCCAGGGAAAGCCATACCCCACGCAGATGCTTTAAGCTGTGCTCCATTACCAGGTCACGATGACGATCCAGCTCCCACCATACAGACATTACAAATTGAAACGATCGCAAATTGGCCAATCACCGCATCGGACATCGCAAGGGAAACAGCCAAAGATGTACTGATGGGCTGAATATTGAACTGGGTGGGACGAGGTTGGCCGGAAAACATAAAAACCGAGACTTTTAAACCATTCAAAAACCGGCAAACTGAATTATTGCTGGAAAAAGGGTGCATTTTGTGGGGAGACCGGGTGGTTGTTCCTTACAAATTACAGGAAAAGGTCCTAACTATGCTACACAAAGGACACCCTGGCATGGTAAAGATGAAGTCACTGGCCAGAAGCTACATTTGGTGGCCAGGAATAGATAAAGACATTGAAGCATGGGTTAAAACATGCAATAAATGCCAATCTTCCAGACCCCCCCCCCGCAGCATCAGTCCTCGAATGGGAGACACCCAGAGGCCCCTGCTCAAGAATCCATATGGATTTCACTGGCCCCACAAAAGGTTATACTTACCTGATCATCGTAGATGTCTATTCCAACTGGTTGGAAGTCATTATCAAGAGCTCAACAACAACAGAAGCCATCACCAAACAACTCAAAAAACTTTTCGCCACCTACGTTCTACCAGATGTAGTAGTATCGGACAATGGGCCACAGTTTACAGCCTTGGCCTTTGAACAATTTCTCGCGGAACATGGAATATGACACGCTCTGACAGCGCCAGCTCATCCGGCAGCGAATGGTAGAGCGGAACGCATGGTTTGGTTCACAAAAGAAGCACTGAAAAGCTTGATGGAAGTGACATGCAAGAAAAACTCAACACCATGCTCACCATCCAACATATAACACCATGCACGACTACGAACAAGAACCCAGCTGAACTTTTGATGGGAAGAAAACTGCGCTCTTACTTGAATAGACTGCACCCTACCTACAACCCAGAAAAGCCACCAGACTCGTCTAGTAAGTACCGCTCCTTCTTACCAGGCAATTTAGTCTCCGCGAAAATTTTTGCCGGAGAACCATTGTGGTTACCGGCAATGATTACACAAATCACTGGCCCTCATTCCTACTGCCTAGAAACCGCTGATGGCAGATCATGGAAATGACAGCTACACTCTCGACACATTGAACGAGACACCGACGTTCCCCGAAATGCAGAACAAACACTTGTCCAAACACCCCCAGACATTAATAAAAAATCCAGAGTGGGGGGGAACCAATTAATAATAAAGAAAATGAAAATCACCCGGTTACAAAACACCAACCGGAAACAGAGAACCAAGAAAAAAATAAAAATCATTTACCATTAGAAGAATTCGAGAAACAAGAGGAGCTGAAGGAACCTCAGGGGAGAAGCAGCCAAGCTGAGTCGACATGTCCACATGCACAGCAAGGAGACCACGCCGCCCGTCCAACAAACCCAGGCCCCAGAGAGAGACCAATCGACCCAACAAGGCATGACCGAAGCGGCATGGCTGGGACTCGCTTTCAGGAAGTTCCGGAGAGAAGAGTGGAACGGAAAGCTGGCCTGTCCGAACCAGTGGAGGCCAACACAGGAACTGAACTGCACAGGTCAACAAGGACTCACAAGAGCCCCGCCTACCTGCGCGACTACATTACGTTGGAACGAACCAAGAGGGGAGGGGTGTAGTGTATTCAAATAGAGACTTCTAAGAAGACATTCCTATTGGTTAGCAGACGCAGCGATACGATTGGTTAGTAACATCTGTATCTGATTGGCCGCCTATAGCGGTGGGAAGTTTAAATAGATATCATTGGTTACAAGCTCCGGAGCAGCTGCCATAAAAGGGGCTGCCACGGCTTGACTGCAGTTGAAGTTACTAGTTACTATTAAAGAGCTGAATTCAACTCCGGTCTGCGAGTCTCTTTACTGGCGACAGAACACTCTTACTTTTTTTTTAGCTAAATACAGTATTGATTTATTTCCTTTTTATTACAACAAGATTAAAATAACATTTTAAAGAAGATTATGAATACCACATTTCATAGAAATTGTCGGAGATGAACAGGCTGAAGCTGAGGGAGGGGTTAAACATACCATAAGTTTGGAATTGCTATGCAGCTGCTAGAGACCCAAGTCCAGACTCTTGTGAATTCCAAATTGTCCACCTAGGGACAATTTGGCTTGACCATAAGTAGATCAAATTCTTGGTAGCATGTAATTAGTGCTTTGAACTCAGATCCTGTTCCTAGTGCTTGGTAGACATTGGTGCAAGGATTTTGAATTTTTCACCTTTAACTACATACATTTTTGCTTTCAATACAAATGAAAGAGAAATTAAGGAAATATAGATTAATATTAAAATATGAAGGTTTCATATTAAGTGATACACAAGTATCCAAATCATGTTTCTTTAAACTGCAGCATAGCAAATTTTGAGCAGACAGGATGAGTTCTAACACATAAGACTGATAACACGGAAGCTGCCTCTTCTTGACTATAGTAGATGGACTGTTAGTGATTAAAAGTAGGAAAAAAATAATTTTTGCTCATTTTTTTCTTAGTAAAAAAGTTTTTGCTCAGCTAGGTAAATTAAATAGTCTCAAAACATTAAGTGATATGAGAAAGGATATTTCTACAGGTTCTGAACACCCCTCATAAAATAATGAGACTGAATTAAATCGATCACAACAATCACTTTGATATAAGGGTAGAACCATCAGTTATGGAATCTGCTATTCTGTTTTCTTCCCTTTCCCACCAAAAGAGTAAAAGACTTTTTTTCTTCACCTATTCTGATATGAAAAAAATTATTAGCTTAATATAACAGCAAATATTCTTGGAAGCTTTTGAAAAGGAGACAGAATAAATAAGAACTATTTAGTCTATCTAGTGGAAATTAAAACACTTCTAAATTTGCCTAATATATTCTGAGTATTTATTTGATACATTTAGTATCCCAATTTTCAGTCAGAAATTCAAAGCATACACACCTTTATAATTTTATGAAATTAAGTTATTCCAATCAAATTTAACTGTTAGACTATTCTATATATAAACATTGCTTGGAATATATCAAAGAATAGGACAGTGCAGAACAGGACATAACAGAATAGGATAGGATATGAACAGAACAGAACAGGAGATGGAAGGGAACTTATAGGGTGTTTTAGGTTAACTCCTTTACTCATGGCAGGACACCATATATCATAACAGACAAATCTCCAATCTTTTCTTGAAAACCTCCAACAATGGAGTATCCACAACTCCTGGAGGCAACTTCTCACTGTCTGGAAATTTCTCCTTGGTTCCAAATCAGAGCTCTCTGATAAGCTTCCATTCACTGCAACTTCTCCTCCCCTCAGAAGCTTTTGGAAAGTAAGTTCATTTCCTCTTTGTGCTACCCCTCATGTATCAGAAGACAGCTATCATGTAATAGTTTAATACAATCCATGTATTTAGTACAAACTATAAACATATTTAATAGAAGTATATTTAACAAGGAAATAGTTCAAGCGGATGCTGGAAGTTTCAACAAACACTATATGACTGTTTATTTTGAAGATGGACAAACCCAATTTAGCTACCTAGTTTTGATGATCATGGATATGACGACATGGATTTCAAGGTACTATTTCATATCATTCACAAATGTTCCACACTGCACCATGCAACTCCCTTGGCTAATTTTATATCCTGTGTGAAAATCTGTCCAAAAATTTATTTGCTACTTTTTAAAATCAGAACAAACATTTGCCATATTTTCTGGTATAATAAAGTAAATAAAACAGTCTCTCTTGATGTCAGCAGTGTCTGCTGACTGTTTTATCCCAGCATTCTAGGAATAAACCCAATATATTTTCTTGTTTCCTTAATCTTCTGATATTACAAAGTACTCCAAAAATATTTCTCATAGAACTTAATTAGTACCTTATATGCCAAGATTACCTTAAAATTGTCAATATTCCTTTAGATATCCGGATCTGTGATTTCTTACAGAATCAACACGTTTGTGGGGAAAAATACAAAATATAGGCTTCATTTAATTTTTTTAAAAAAGCCTAACAGTAAATCCTTTGTATTTTATAGTCATGGACTTTAATAAGGTACAATGAAGCATTTAAATACGGGTAATAATTCAATTGGCATGTATAATTCTAAAGATAAAAAAATTTAAGTCTTTCTTGTAAGCAGTCTCAGATATGCTTGGGTGATACAGCAAAATATCTTTTTGTGTACTTTGGTTTTCAGCTGCCATTCTGTTAGTGGAGATTCTAAAATTCCACCATACATTCTGTGAATCACCAAATCATCCATTGCAATGTTTTTGTCACAGGTATAAGAAAATGAAGAAGAGTTGTCATTAGTGGATATTCATTTATATAGTATATGATTGTAAGTATAGTTTTCCATTTTAACAAAAGTAATATAAATCCAGCTTTTGGAAACTCACACTAGGCCAATCCTCTTACCTGATGGAGAAGCCAAGATTTATAGCCCTGGTCTTTAGTGTCTTATTGTATGTGACATTCAGTTTAACCTAATTCAATTTTGACTCTAGATGATATAGTTACAGTACTTCTGGTTTTGGCTAGAATTGATCTGTTTGTTTGGTTGCAAAATATAGATCCAAAGATAAATAATATCCCATAAAAGTACATCAATGTTTTAAACAAGTAGACTATTCCAGTATAAGTGATTTTTGTCTCAAGGCACTGAGTGTTAGAAAATGATGTTATATTCATCTGTACAATCACTAAACAACCCATTACTTCTTTAAAAGCTTTGAGATTCCATGAGTCTGAAAGGAGCTACATAAAACCAAGTTCTCGTATAGTCAATTTACTTGTTGTCTATAAGTCACAACCAGTGAAATGGGAAAAATTGCTAAAATGACATAAAAACTATGAGGGTCTCTATTCATCAGTTTAGTACAGCATTTCTCAAGGGTCTGTCAGGAGAACTCATGTATATGGCTCAGGAGGTTTAGCTGAGTATTTCTCTCCATTTAGCTGAGTATTTCTCTCCATGGAACAGGTTGATAGCAATTGTTTTTTTCCCTGCTGTTCTAATTATCTGTTGAAGTCTGTGTCTGTCTTGTTTGGTTACAAAGTCAAACCAGACAGTTATAGAGGGGCAGATGACAGACTCAATAATTCCTCTGTAGAACTGAATTGGCAGTTCTTTGGGCAATTTGAGCTTTCTTAGTTGGCGCAGAAAGAACATTCTTTGTTGTGTTTTCTTGATGACATTTTTGATGTTAGATGTCCATTTTAAATCTTGAGATAGGATAGAATCTAGAAACTTGAAGGTCTCTACTGTTGATACTGTGTTGTCTAGTAATTGTAAGAGGTGGTTGTATAGGAGGGTTTCTCCTAAAACCTACCACTAATTCTACAGTTTTGAATGTGTTTAGTTCAAGATTGTTTCAGTTGCACCACAAGGCTAGTGCAACAAGGCTAGTGCACATGGCTCCCGTCTATATGCAATTCATCACTGAATCAAATGAGACCAGTCACTGTTGTATCAATTGCAAACTTCAGTACTTTAACAGAGGGATCTTTTGAGATGCAGTCATTGGTATATAGAGAGAAAAGAAGTGGAGAGGGCACACAGCCCTGGGGGGCTGCTGTGCTGATTGTACAGGTATCTGATGTGATTTTGCCTAGCTTCACCTGTTGCTTCACCTGTTGCTTCCTGATCCATTTACAAGTGTGGTCAGGTACAGCTAGCTGATTTAGTTTAATTAAAAGAATGTCTGGAATGATGGTATTGAATGCTGAGCTGAAGTCTACAAAGAGGACCCTTGCATACTCTTTGGAGTTTCAAGATATTGTAGAATGTACTGCAGCATATTAACAGCATCATCTGTCAATCTATTTGCTCAATAGGCAAATTGCAAGGAGTCTAATGATGGATCCATGATGGTTTTCAGTTAGTGCAGCACTAGCCTTTCAAATATCTTCATAACTACAGATGTTAGAGCAACCGGTCTGAAATCATTCAGTTCCTTATGAAAGGTTTCTTTGGGACTGGGATAAGAGTAGAGCATTTGAAGCAAGAAGGAACATAGCACATCTCTAGTCATTTATTAAAGATGAGGGTGAAGATGGGGGCCAATTGGTCAGCACAAGCTTTTAAGCAAGAAGGAGTTATCTTGTCTGGGCCTAGTGCTTTTCCTGGCTTTTTGTCTGTGAAATAGACCTTGCACCTCATTCTCTTTAATCACCAGGGGTAATGGGCCCAATAGGATGGGGTAGGTTGTAGGAGGCTTGGTTGTTGTAGGTGTGTCTGACATGGGGATTGTGGAGATGGATGGCAGTAGTTTTCTCTCAAACTTACAGTAAAACACATTCAAGTCATCTGCCAGTTGTTGATTTCCTTCAGCATAGCAAGGAAGTTTGCTGTAGTCAGTGATATTTTTAACAGTTTTCCACATGTTTGCTGGTTCATTTAATGAGAACTGATTCCTTAGGTTTTCATAGTAGTTTCTTTTTGCTGCTCTGATCTCCCTTGTTAATACGTTTCTGTCCTGATTGTACAGTATTCTATTGTCTTTTCTGTAGGCTTCCTTTTTAGTATGATGTAGCTGCTTAAGTTTAGTTGTGAATCAAGGTTTATTGTTACTGTATATTCTCAGGTTTCTGGTTGGCACACATAGGTCTTCATAAAAACTGACATATGATGTTACAGTATCTGTGAGTTTATCCAAGTCTACAGAAGTGCCTTCGAACACATTCCGATCAGTGCAGTCAAGGCAAGCCTGAAGCTTTAGCTTTGCCTCAGTCCGTCTTCACTGATTTAATTGTTGGTTTCATAGTTTTAAGTTTTTGTCTGTAAACAGGTACAAGGTGAATCATACAATGATCAGAGTATCCCACAGTTACTCATGGTAAAGACCGATAACCATCTTTTAATGTTGTGTAGCAATGGTGTTAAGTATTCTTGTCTCTAGTGGGACAATTGACTTTGGGACTGTATGTTGATGTTACAGTATCTGTGAGTTCATTCAAGTTTGCAGAGGTATCTTCAAAAACATTCCAATCACTGCAGCCTTATATCAGAAAGTAATATAAGCTGGCAACAGGTTATAAACTGCTATAAACTGGCAACAGGTTATTATTAAAAGCTGAGAGCTGAATCCTTTACATACAAAGCATTCATTTTTTGTAATGAATGCTGGATATGATTATCATGTCAAGCACCTTAATTCAAGTGCTAACATGAATCTTAGGTTGTCTGAAGAAAGAATATCTGGAATTCTACAGCAGGAAATAAAGTGCAACCCCATTTAAATCATAAGTCTCTAGCCACAACTCTCAGAGTGAAAAAGACTGATTTATTAGAAGTTGACATTGGCGTATCTCAGTTGCAGCCAACTCTGACACATTGGAGACAGACACATCATTTCACCTCAACTCTGGTCTTCCTCCCATCCCCTGGACATATATTCACCAATGAGAACACATCCACAGCCAAGAGTCATCAGTCATGCTCCCCAGTAATAATTTTGCACGCCAGAAACTTCAGTTGCCAAAGTGGTTGTCTGAAGCCTTTAAGGAATGCACTGCTTTCCCCCCCGCCCCTTTCTAAAAATAAGTATTTTTAGTTGATTTCCAGCTCCCCTCACTTCTTGAATGTTATCTGTACAACACAAAAAGAAAACAAATTTATTGCAGGTCTAGAACTTAGGGTTGCAAACCCACCCCAGGTTTGGTTGGGTTTTCTGCATGGAACCTCATCCAAGACGATTGGCTTGGACGTTCCTACTCTTTACCCAAGATGCCTCTGATAAGGAGTAGCCCTTCCACTTGATTAAATATTGGAGTTGTCTCCTGTGCCATCTCGAATCAAAGATTCACTGCATCTTATAATGGGTTTGGCACCCTATGACCACGGGGTCTGGGGATTCATGAGGTGGTGGTTTCAGGTTTGATCTCACTACAGTTTTAGAAGCTACTATTCCACAATAACTGGGTGTATTTTCCCTAACAGTCAGGGCAACTTCAGTTGCACAGTGACTGGGTTGATGACCTTTACTATGGGAAAGGTCCCATGAACTTTGACCCCAGCTTTTTACAAGGGAGCCTTAACCTCAAGTATTTGTTGTAGAGGTAGAACTTCTCCCCCATCTGGAATGGCCTTTGTGGGGTCTGGTGTTTGTCTGCCTGTTTCTTATAGCTCTGTGCCGCTTTTGCCAGTGCCTTTTTTACATTCTCCCAAGTTGTTTTCAATGTTGACATCCAATCAGTCAGACTGACAGAGAGGAGATCCCTTGGATACTCAGGCATTGGGATGAAGTCCATGCCTCTCACTACTTTGAAGGGGGCTAGTCCCATGTTACTGTGAACAGCATTATTGTATGTGAACTCCGCAAAAGGCAGGAGGTCTGCTCAATTGGATTGCTGATAATTCACATATTACATCAGATACTGCTCTACCATAGTGTTCAATCTCTCTGCCCCACCTCCATTGGTGCTTGGATGAAAAGCTGAGCTAAAACCCTGGGATGACCCAATAGTCCACTTGAACTTCCTGCAAAATTTGGCCATGAACTGAACTCCTGTGTCTGAGATAATTCTCCATGGCACTGGGAGGTGGTAGATGTGTTTCAAAAACAGCTTGGCTAACTGGTGGGCTGAAGGTAGCCCACTGCACAGTATGAAATGCACCTGTTTGGAAAATAAATTTATTACAGTCCAGATCACCATGTTTCCTCCACATCCTATCTCCCCACCATAAGACAGCTACTAAACTTCTTGGGGTTCGCAAACTTCTACCAACAATTCATCCCCTCCTTCACAAGGATTGCCAAACCCATGATGGACCTCCTAAAGACAGGGAGTCCAGGAACGAAAGCCCACCTGGGACAACCCCTACAGTGGGACTCAATCTGCCATGGAAACTTGGCATGGAAGGGGACAAAACTCCAAGTCCCAGAATCCCTATGCATTCTAGTTCTTCAGAGGAGCCAACCAGGCCATGGGAGGAGATTGCAATGGACTTCATAGTGGAGTTGCCGACATGTGGGGTAAACATGGTGATCTGAACTATAAAAGGCTTATTTTCCAAATAGGCGCATTTCATATCTTGCAGCGGATTACCCTCAGTCCGCCAGTTAGCCAACCTGTTCCTGAAGCACATCTACCACCTGCATGGAGTACCACAGAGAATTATCTCAGACAGAGGGGTCCAATTCACAGCCAAATTTTGGAGGGAGTTCCTGTGGTCTATTGGGTTGTTCCAGGGTCTTAGTTCGGCCTTTCATCCAAGTCCCAATGGGGAGGGCAGAGAGATGGTAGAGCAGTGCTATGTCAGCAGTCCAATTGGGCAGACCTCCTGCCTTTCGCAGAGGTTGCATATAATAATGCACGGGACTAACCCCCTTCAAGATCATGAGTGACATGGACTTTGTCTCAATGCCTGAGTATCCAAGGGACCCCCACCCCCTCAGTCAGCCTGACTTGGATGTCAATGCTGAAAACTACTTAGGAGAATATCAAAAAAGGACTGGTGAAAGCGGCACAGACCTATAAGAGACAGGCAGACAAACACTGAGCCCCTGATGACCATTCCAGTTGTGGGAGAAGGTCTATCTCTCCACCAAATATCTGGGTTTAAGACTCTCTAGCAAGAAATTGGGGCCAAAGTTCATAGGACCATTCCCTATAGTAAAGATCATCAACCCAGTCATGATGCAATTGAAGTTGCCCCAATTGTCAGGGAAAATACACCTGGTATTCCATAGTAGGTTATTAAAACCTGTGGTCATATCAATGCTGAGGCCCCTACCTCATGAACCCCCAGACCCCGTGGCCATAGGAGGCCAAACCCATTATGAGGTGTAGTGAATCCTTGATTCAAGGAGACAACTCTAATATTTAATCAAGTGGAAGGGCTACCCCTTACCAGAGGCTTCAAAGAGTAGAATGTCCAAGCCGATCATCTTGTAGCACGGAACATCCAGTCAAGCCTGGAGGGGGTTTCATGAGTATAAGTTTCTATGACTGCAATTATTAATTAATGTTTTTTGTGTGTGAGTCATACAGGTCACCTTCAAGAAATGAGGGGAGCCGGAGAGGGCGGAGCTGGCGTCGTGGTGGTACACATGCGATCTTTAAGCTTTAAGATTGCTGCTGGTATCTCCGTTGCAGGACGGTCCCAATGGACCTAAACCATCCCGTAGAGATGGTGACTGAGGAGGGCATATCCTGTTGATCCCAGGGACATTGCAAAGTCCCTGGTAGATCCAGGAGAGGCCCTTTTTTCCCGTGGTGGAGAGGCAGCCATTAAAGCTGCTGAGGCTGGGACAGCTCCAGAATGGAAGAAAGCTGGAAAGAAAGTGTGTCAGTTTGGTGAGATAATTTTCTACTTATTTTTTTCTGGAGAACACACTAAAAGACTAAAAATTGAAGTGAAGATAAAATTGCTCAAGCGGCGAGATTAAGCACAAATTAAACCTGAAGGATTTTTTTCTTTTTATTGGAACTTAGGATTTTTGTAAAAAAATTTCCATTTTTAAACTGGACTGGTCTTTCCTTTTCAATTTTTATTTTTTCCTTTCAAAATAACTTTTTGGAAAAGTTTTTTTTTCTTCTTTCTTCTCTTTAATAATTTTAGACTCTTTTTATTTTTTTATTCCTGGTTTTAATATTAGAGGGGAAGGGAAAAGAAAAGGAAATAAGTAGTGCTGCCACCTGGAGGCTTGGATACATTGTTTTGCTTTCTTTCTTGTTGATACATTTGGTGTTACATTCAAGGACTCTGCTTTTCATTGAAAAGATAGTGGGTAGAGCATGTAGATTGTTTGCAGGTGCTCTTCTCTGGAACTACTGATAGCTGGAATCTGGATTTGAAATTGAAGAAGATTGAAGTGACCTTGAAAAGAGAACTAGAAATTTTGTTTTTTGATTTAGTAAAGAGCCTTGAACGATTAGTCGAAGTGCTTTGCTTATTGACAGAATTGCATTTTCTCTTTCCCTTTTTTTCTACTCCCCCCCCCCCAGTTGGATTTTTATATTTGGACTTGAGTCCTTCGATGCAGGAATAAGACTACTTTTATCCCCTCCCTCCTCCCTTTGTTCTACCTTTTTAGCAAGGGGAATATACAGATTTCTGTCTTTTTAAATTTTTTCCTATTTTTTTTTATTTTTCATCCTTTTTCCATTTTATATTTTTTTTTCTTTTCCCCCCTTTTTTTCTACATAATTGGAACCAATTGGATTAAGGTATTCAAGTGCCTGAAGATTTTTTCCCTTCCCTTTTTTATTTTTATTTTTTGCTTTTATTTTTTTTATTGGAGTGGCAGCTGGCTGCTCTTGCTTTTTCTTCTCAATTTTCCTAAAATATTCTAAGATGAGCAAAAAGATACCAGCCTCAGCTTCTTCAATCCTGACTGCTTCTCCTCACCATCTGGAGGACAGCGATCAATACAGGTGATGTTACAACAAGAGAAGGAGAAAGAAATGACACTGCAGATGATTATGCAAGGAATTCAAAAGATACAAGTAAAAACATAATATTGAAAAGAGAACGGATAATATTGAGCAAAGAACTGAAAAAACAGATGAGAAAATTGAAAATATTCAACAGATGATGATGCAATACGAGGACAGAATCAAGAAAATTGAAGAACAAGATGTACAAAGAGATAAGAAGATTTGAGATATGGATACCCGATTGAGTGAAGTGGAAAGAGACAAGGGCAGATCTCTGCAATCATTGGGATGGGAAATTGATAGATCAGAATTCTATCTTAGATTTCAAAATATAGAAGAAGAAAAGGGTGAAAACCTTTCTGAAATGATGACAGAAATCCTGGCAGAAGCATTAGAGGTAACTAAAGAGAAGATGATAGACGGAATGGACTAGGTTTTTTGTGTCTATACAAGATATGCAATGAGAAATAAACTGCCAAGAAAAGTTCATATCAGATTTACTAAGGAAATAATTAAATCACAAATACTGCAGGCAGCAAGAACAAAAACACTAAAGTACAAAGATAAATAAATAGTAGTACTGAAACAGGTACCTAGAAGAGTGAGAGAGATAAGAAGAGAATATTTATCCTTGACCAAAGAGTTACTTAAGAGAGGAATAAATTACAGATGGCTGATACCAGAAGGTCTCATGTTTACCTGGCAGGAACAAAGACACAGAATTGATACAGTTGAAAAAGTGGAGTTATTCTATCTGGAATATTTCAGAGGAAGGGAGGAAGATACAAGAAAAGAAGAGTCATTAACTGAATTTCAAGAGGAATGTATAGCAGTAATTGAAAAAGAAGAAGGAGCCGTAGATGGTGTACCCAGAGAGCAACGAGAACCAAGATCTACTAGAGCAACAAATCTGTCTTATAAAGTCTAAAATGGATGAGAGAAAACTGATTACAATTAATATAAATGGGCTTAATTCAGCTACTAAAAGAAGAAAAATATTTCATAAGTTAGAGAAATTAAAATTTGATATAATCTGCCTACAAGAAGTACATATTAAAAAACAACATGATTGTATATTGAAACAACAAAAATTAGGGAAATTATTTACAACGTTGACACAGTGTAAAAAGAGAGGAGTGGTGTTATACATTAGAGATACAATCCCTGTGGAACAAATATATACAGATGATGACAGAAGGATTTTGATGGTGGAGATAATGGACAATAATCTAAAGATACTTTTAATAGCAATTTATGCTCCAAATGATAACCAAGAAGATTTCTACAGGAAATTACATAAGAAAATAATTGAACTTGACCATGCTAATATCTGTCTGATGGGAGATTTTAATGGAACAATAAATGACAAATTGGACTATAAAACACAAAAAACAGCAAAGAAAGCTAGAAAGACATTGCCAGAATCTTTCTTTCAAATGGTAGATGAGATAAACTTAAAAGATGCATGGAGAGTGAGAAATGCGGAAAATAAACAATATATCTTTTATTCAAATAGACATGCATCATGGTCTAGAATAGATATGATATGGATGTCAACAGAATTGCTTTCCAACATACAAGACTTGAAATAGAAGCAAGTACCTGGGCAGATCACAGTCCAATAACACTTGTATGGAAAGGACAAAAAAGGAGATCTAGATGGACTTTAATATGATATTAAAGGAAAAAGACTTTAAACAGAAAATTGAGAGAGAATTGACTTTTTTCTTTAAAAAAAACACAAAAGAGGATACATCATTACAGAAGCTCTGGGACATGATGAAGGCTTATACAAGAGGCTTGATAGTGGACTATACAAGGAAAAGAAATATAAAACAGAAAAAACTTTTAAAATATTGGAAGATGACTACAAGAAGTTGGAAAAAGAACTACAGAAATTTCCACAAAAAAAGAACATTAAAATTAAAATGGACATAACTAAACATAAAATGGGGCTAATGGAAAAAGAAGAAATAGCACAAAAAATTAAAAACGCTAAGCAGAACTATTTTGAAGATGCAAACAAACCAGGCAGATGGTTAGCATATAAATTGAGAAAGGAAAGAGACTTGAGAAGGATAAATCAATTGATAAATGAACAAGGACATGTATGCTATGGAAATGTGGAGAAGAAAAAAATTATTGAAGATTATTATGGAAAACTATAATAGTTCAAGAGAATGTTCAGGAAGAAAGAATTCAACAATACTTACAGGAAGCAAATTTGCCTCAGATACCCAAAGATATTGAAATAATGTTAGAAAGTAACTTAACAATGATGGAATTAACAGAAGTTTTTAAAAAAAAAACATTGAGAAAGCACCAGGTCTGGATGGTTTGCCAGTGGAATTTTATAAGACATTCCAGGAAACATTGAATCTTCACTTATTAGAAGTTATGAATGAAGTTATGACAAAGAAGAGAATACCCAAAACATGGTCAGAAGCATATAATACACTTGTACCGAAGGAGGACACAGACCCACAGCAAGTTAAAAACTACAGACCAATATCACTATTAAATTCAGACTATAAAATTTTTGCTTCAGTTCTGGCAGAAAGAGTGAAAAGATACTTAAACAATTTTATTCACCCTGATCAAAATGGATTTCTGCCGAAGAGACAGATTAAAGAAAATATGAGAATAATTTTAGATACACTGGAATACTATGAGGCACATCCCGAAAAACAAATGGTTTTGATGTTTTTAGATGCACAAAAAGCTTTTGATAATGTGAATTGGCATTTTATGCTGTTACAATTGGACCAAATGAGCTTTGATAAAAAATTTGCTCAAGCCATAGAAATGATATATCATAAACAAACTGCAAAGGTTATGATAAATGGAGAGTTAACAGACTTTATAGATAAAAGAAAAGGGACTAGACAAGGCTGTCCACTGTCGCCTCTGTTGTTTGTGTAAACACTGGAAGTGCTGAATAGGAACATCAGAGAAGAAAAAGAAATAAAAGGAATGAAAATTTAAAAAGAAGAATATAAATTACAAGCTTTTGCAGATGACCTAGTGTTTATATTAGAGGATCCATTGGAATCAGCACCTAAACTGATAGAAAAGATAGAAGAGTATGGGAAAGTAGCAGGCTTGAAAATAAATAAAGATAAAACAAAGATTTTAGCAAAGAACATGTTAGTAATACAAAAGAAAGAATTGGAGGAAGTTTTGGGGATCCAGCTCACAAATAAGGTTAAGTATTAAGTGATACATATAACACAAAGACGTAGCACACTTAAGTAGGATAATTATCTTAAACTTAAACAACAGATTGCGACAGACTTGATAAAATGGGAAAATTTACAATTATCACTGATTGGGAGAATATCTACAATTAATATGAATGTATTGCCTAGAATCTTATACTTATTCCAGACAATTCCAATCAGATTAGGGAAAGAATTTTTTGAAGATTTAAACAAAATAGTGCTAAAATACATTTGGCAGGGGAAGAAAGTGAAAATAAAACTTAAATTGCTACAAGATGCAAGAATAAGAGGAGGATTTGTTTTGCCCAATTGGGAATTATACTACCAACTGATGAGTCTGATGTGGGTAAAGGAGTGGATAACACTAACGAATACTAGACTTTTGAATTTAGAAGAACATGACTTGCTGTTAGGGTGGCATTCCTTCCTCTGGTATAAGGGAACTAAAACGCAGGGGTATTTTAGAAGAGATTATATTCAAGAAGCATTGTTTCTAAACTGGGAGAAAATAAAAAAGCAATATTATTTAAAAATTCCACTATGGTTATCTACTATTGAAACTTTTTCCTACCCAATAATATATAAAAAGGAACAAACAGTTAGATATGGTGAGATATTGAATAAAAAGGGTAAACTTAAATCTATGCAAGTGTTGGAAGAACAAGATGTAAAAATGAATTAGTTTTCATATTTGCAAATACAATCTAGATTTGATAAAGATGTTAAAACAGAAGGTATCTATGATAAGTTGACTGATTTAGATAAAATTTTGACAGGTACTGATGAAAAAGTAATAAAAAACTTTATGAATATTTGCTAGAGTTTAAATTAGAGGAAGAACAAGTAAAAGAAACAATGATTGCATGGGAGAAAAAATTTGGATATGGCATTGACTTAGATAAATGGCAAAAATTGTGGTCTCAGAATTATAAAATGCCAATGTCAACTGCATATAAAGAAAATTTGTATAAGATGTTTTACAGGTGGCACTTACCCCTGACAAGAATTGCGAGGATGTTCAAGAATAAATCGGATAAATCTTGGAAATGTCATCAGATACCTGGCTCATATTACCATATGTGGTGGATATGCTCGGATGCAAAAAGATATTGGACTATAATCCACACATGGTTGGAAAAAATGACAAAACAACACGTAGACTTTAAACCTGAGATGTTTTTATTGGGAATTGTACCAGGAATATATTGTAAAGAATTGGAATATTTGATTGTAAATGTTTTAACAGCGGCTAGAATTATATTTGCTAAGAATTGGAAAAATGGAAAAATACCTATGCAGGAGGAAATTATTAAGAAAATCATGGACTGTGCCGAAATGAGTAAATTGATGTTTGAAATTAGAGAACAAGGGGATAAACAATTTTATATGATATAGGATTTATTTTATCAATGGTTAGATAAAAAGACATGGTAAAGAAATAGATTAGTAAGCCTTACAATAACAGTTAATAGATTGATATAGAATACAATATAAAATATATAACCATTGGAAGAATGTGTAAGATTCAATCATAATGAAAATTAAAATATCTCATATAAAATGATGAAAAAAAAAGTTTAGTCAAATGAATGTTTAATAATTGATATTACATAAGCACAAGCTAGATTGATAAGGTAAGAATTTATATAACTTGTGAGTAATGGTAAAAAAAAAGGATAGCACAAAAGTTTGTAACCAACAGATACACTGTATGTATATAATTGAAAGAGGGTTTTATGTTTTAATGTTTTGTTTGTATGTTTGTTGTAAAAAATAAAAACTTTTTTTAAAAAAAGAAATGAGGGGAACCAAATGTCAACTCATAAAACACTTTCTATACACATTTTATAGTTGTCAACAGAAGGAAAGGAAACAAAAGAATCAAAGACAGAAGGAAGCAGATGTTCCAGAGCTATGAAGATCAGAAACAGAGCTAAGCAATGTTTCTGGATAATATAGAATTAGAATTAGAAGAACTTTATTGTCATTGTACAAGTACAACGAAACTGTGGATGCACCCCAGCAACTGTTCGCAATACAATAAAACCAAAGCACTTAAAAATGAAGATAAGAAAAATAGAGTACCCACGTCTCCATTTGCAATTTGAGAGTGCAATATCTACAAATATACACAAAATATACATCCAACAATGACTGTAAAGCTTAGCCGAGTATAATACACAAGAGATGGATTGTAGTGTAATATGTTATTATACATCTGAATGGAGTATTAAGATTTCACATCTTTTCACATCTTTTCACATTTTAATAAGGTAGTGACTTCATGTTTATTTGTGATTCGGATGGCCCAGGGAAAGAAACTATTTGTTAGTCTAGTGGTGTGGGATTTTATTGACCTAAAACGCTGTCCAGATGGCAGCAGGTCAAAAAGACAATTTCCAGGGTGTGAGGGGTCTTCTATAATGGCCTTGATTCTGCTTTGGCAGCGGGACCTGGCTAAGTCTTCCAGGGAGGGCAGAGGGCAACCATTGATCTTTTGAGCTGTGATTATCACCCTCTGTACAGTTTTCCTGTCCTCAACTGTGGAGCCTGCATACCACACACCCAGACAATACGTCAGAGTGCTCTCCACAGAGGCTTTATAGAAAGCCAGCAACAGCTTCTTATCCAGATTGTTCTTCCTGAGAACCCGCAGGAAGTGCAGCCACTGCTGAGCCTTCTTCACTATGGCCTTGGTATTAGAGGACCAGGAGATATCAGCTGAAATATGGGTGCCAAGGAATCTGATCGTAGGGACAGTTTCCACTCGTTCTCCATTGATGATGAGTGAGGCGTGGTCCTGTCCATGTTTCCTGAAGTCCATAATCAGTTCATTGGTTTTATGGACATTCAGTGACAGATTGTTCTGTGATCAATCTGACCAGATAGACAGGTTCTCTACTTCTGCCCTATATGCCGTCTCATCCTCTCTGGAAATGAGACCAATCATGGTCATGTCGTCTGCAAACTTTATGATGGTGTTTGTTGCATGACTTGGTGAGCAGTCAAAGGTGTACAAGGCATATAGCAGGGGGCTCAAGACACAACCCTGGGGGGAACCAGTACTGAGTGTAATAGTGGAAGAAAGGTGGGGGGCAAGTCTAACAGATTGTGGTCTGTTTGTCAAAAAGTTCTTAATCCAGGAGCATGTGGGGATCGGGATCTGCAGATTATACAGTTTGGTTACTAGTATATCTGGGATGATAGTGTTAAACTCAGAGCTGTAGTCCACAAAGAGCATCCACACATAGCTCTGTTTGTTCTCCAGATGACTCAGCGGTCTATGAAGTGTGATGGACAGAATCCTCTGTAGATCAGTTTGCTCTATAAGCAAACTGATGTTGATCAAATGAGGGCAGGAGGCAATCTCTGATGTGCTGGAGACTAGTCGCTCAAAAACCTTCATAATGGAGCTTGTTAACACTATGGGCCTATAGTCATTGAGAGTGTTTATATTTGTTTTTTGGGGAACAGGGATGATGGTTGCAGCCTTCAGGCATTGTGGGATGATGGCATGTGTTAACGATAGATTGAACAGCTCTGTAAGTATTTCTGCCAGCTGGTCAGCACATGCTTTAATTACTGCACCAGGAATACCACCAGGCCCCCTGGTTTCCCTGGGATTTGCTGCTCTCAGTATTTTTCTCATCTCATGCACCTGAAGAGAAAGAGGTGCAGCGTCGTAGTCCTCGTGAGGCAGTATGTCCAGGTTCTTGGTGGTCTCAAAGCGTGCAAAAAAACTGTTTAGCTCCTCTGCCATTTGCCGTTTATGCTCTCACCATTTGTTGGCCTTTATCGTTGGCCAGGGCCTATATCCCCCTTCACATCTGCCGTGGGTCACTGTCAGTAAAGTGGCCCTCAACCTTCCTCCTATACATCTCTTTAGCATGTTTGATGCCCCTTCTCAGCTCAGCTCTGGCAGTGCTGTACTGTGAGGTGTCATCTGCTCTGAAAGCCAGGTCACGGGCCCTGATCAGAGTCTGAACTTTGCTGGTCATCCAGGGTTTCCTGTTTGGGAAGGTCCGTATGTGTTTGTCCACAGTGACATTTTCTACACAGGTCTTCATGTAGAAAAGCACAGTCTCTGTGTATAACTCGAAGTCCTGTTGTTTGAAGATGCTCCAATCTGTGTGGGTAAAACAGTCCTGAAGCTGGGAGCGGGCATTTTCAGGCAAGCATCTAATAGTCTGACTGCTAGGTTTAGTTCTCTTCCTAAGGGGAGTGTAGGCTGGTAGTAAAAGCAGGGTGAGATGGTCTGATTGTCCTAAGTGGGAAAGAGGTTTTGCTCTATAAGCATGCTTAATATTTGACTACGCATGATTAAGTGTGTTTTTTCCCCTGGTTGGGCACTTAAACTGTTGGCAAAGTTTGGGGAGCACAGTTTTTAGGCATGCTCTGTTGAAATCCCCAGCAATGATGTGAACACCCTCGGGATGGGCTCTCTGTTGTGTGGTAATTATGTCTTGAAGGTGACTGAGCACCATGCTAACATTAGCATCTGGAGGTAAATATACAGCAGTGATGGTAACTACTGTTAGCTCCCGTGACAGATAAAACGGTCTACACTGAATGGTCATGGCCTCTAAATCTGGTGAGCAATGGCTGTTATTTTTCTGTTTGTGCACCAGTCTTTACGTACATAAATAATTAGGCCCCCTTCTCCTACCGGAGGCTATATTGCAATTTTGACGGTGCAAGGTCCAGTCTGCTAGCTCCACTGTAGCATCAGGTATTTATGGGTGCAGCCAGGATTCTGTGACAATTAGCAGACAGCACTCACGAATTGTGATTGTGGGAGATCTGCAGTTTAGTTCATCCACTTTGTTTACAAGGAATCTGGCATTTGTGAGGAACATAGATGGTAATGGGGGTTTCTGCGGTCTTTTCTTCAATTGAGTTAGCAGGCCTGCTCTGCATCGCCACTTCTGTCTTTTCTCTCCCGACGCCGTCTTCTACGCTTGCTTGATCTGACAACAATCCACGGAGTTCTCGGAGATCTTGCTAGCTCCAATAGGATATTGTGGGATTCTGTATAAGCATAGGTGACTTCAGTTTTGAGTTGCTGTCCTATACTTATCAGGTCTTCTCGACAGTATGTTAGTCTGTTGCAGGATGGAGTAAAATGCAGGAACAAAAAGAGGTAAAAATACAAAAAGAACAACAGACGTCAGGAGCATTGAGCCGCTGAGACCATGTGCGCCGCCAACTTGTGCCCCCCCCCCAAAGGCATATAACATTGTAGAGCCTCCTCCAGATCCTACAGAATGAGGGCATTTGAAAATGTGTTCATTCACCAGAAAACCTTATTGCATGTGCATTGATCTTCTCAAATACAAATTTAAAATTTGGATAATATCTAACTATTTTGTTGTCATTGTGAGATATCAGGTTCACTGATTCTCATGATCTTTCTTTTTGGTTTGTGGGAAGTAGCCAGTTGAAATCATTTTGTGTGATATTATCACTCTGGGAGAAAATATAGGAGTTTAATAGGTACATGGCAGACTTTGATATGCTCCAAAGAGATGGAATTGATATCATATGACGCAGTCTGGCTGCATCATGTCTGAGCCTCAGCAAATCTTATCTAGATAAAAATAAATGCATATTTCTGTATTTAAAGAGCAGATTCAATTATTTATATGATAAAAATTAAAGATGGAATCATATTTTTCTATGTGGTCTAGATTTATGTTAAGTGATTGAGCTCTGTATTAATATTTTATAGCTCTTTTTTCTCCGTTTTTCTTCATTTTAATTGGTACTAAGCTTACCATTCTTTTCTGGTTGTATTTTATCCTGTTGAATCATTCTATATTAATTCACTGTTAATGATTTCTATTATATTTGACCAAAATGATTAAAAATGAACTTGTATATGGAAGCTATGAAGCAGAGGTGGTATTCAGCAGGTTCTGACCAGTTCTGGAGAACTGGTAGCGGACATTTTGAGTAGTTCGGAGAACTGACAAATACCACCTCTGACTGGCCCCACCACATTTATTCTCTGCCTCCTGAGTCCCAGCTGATTGGCTGGGTCTTCTTTTGTTTCTCTACACAGGAGAAAGGAGCTGGAGAGAAGATTAATTGGGTGGGGAGGGAATGGGATTTTGCAGTAACATTCCCCTACTATACCCACCATGCCACGCCATGACCACCAAGCCATACCCACAGAACCAGTAGTAAAAGATATTGAATCCCACCACTGCTATGAAGTATAATACTCATTTAAAGCAAAGGTGTCCTGTAACTACATTCAGCCATGTTTGCTTAATTGGAGATGTTTCTCCAATTCAGGCTCTCCTGGCTCTCAAGGCCCTTAGGACCAGAACTACACCAGAATTACTTACAAGTAATGCTCTACACCAGACGTAGTGATGAAAGTTTATTGTCAAAGGTGGCTACAGTCAGGCAACAGGTTTGAAATGGGGCAAGTAGAAACAATGCCCTCACAAAAACAGCCTTACAGAGTAACAATTCCTCTCCCCCTTTATACACACCCATGTTATTATTACCTCATTAACCCCATATCCTCCCACCACCCATCTTCCGGACGCTCCCTGTAATTACCCAAGGAGGTTGCTGATGCAATCTTGGCCAGCATTACCTCAACTCCACTCAGACTGTTGGTAGTACTGAGCTTCATTATATCAGCAGCCCCTCCCTCTCCCATGATGAGCCCTGAGCAATTAACAGCAATTACAGACCTAGAGGCATTTTTATTGCAGCCCCAGAGACAATCATCCTGTTTGCCCCTCCCCATCCTTAATGTCCCAACAAGGCCATTAGCAGACACCATTGTAGCGTCCGTCTGGGGCATCGCAATGCACCACGTCATCACCAACAGCCTCTGGAGCCTTTTGCTGCTGCTCGCAGCCTTCTATCACACAGCCAGCCCCTTGGAAGATGCCACCCTGATCAGCAGGACAGTGGCTGGTGCTAGATGAAAGGAGGCATTCATTGCTGCTGAACAACAGTACTCCTGAGGGGTAGGGGGCTTGTCACTGGCTGGATGAATGGCTAGATGGAAAGCAGGCCCAAGGCCTGTGGGACCCTGATAAGGTGAGGTAGAGGTAAGCAGGGGTGCAGTATTCCTGTGGTCAGTCATAAGGGTGAATGACTCTGGGAGTGCTGCTGAAACTGTAACTGAAGCTGGGTTGTAAGTAACCTTTTGGGAAGATCTGTTGCAATTTTGTCAGGCTGTAAGTCGAGGACTGCCTGTAATGCAAGGTAGCTGAAACAGTAAGAATATTCAGATGCTCAAATAGATGAACATTGCCATGATGCATGTTTGCTGCTATAAATATGAATGCCTGGTGCCAATATTCCCACTCCCCACTAAGGAATGTAGAGATGGAATGTAGATTTCAGCCAGAGAAAGAGGAGGTGTATGCCAAACCACTACAGAAAAGATTCCTGGTAAAGTAGAAACAGAAAGAAATTCAAAAGAACTCCACCTGGATTGTGTTAGGTATAAGTAGAGAACAGTTTTAGTAGGCTTTTAAGGGTGTTGCAATATCCTAACTGCATTACATTAAGAATCCCAGTGATGCTTGTTTCCTTGCCTATCTCAAAGGGCTGATATAGAGATTTCAATTTCCTGCTGGTTGATTCCTATTAAAGCACAACTAGTTCTATATTAAATATTTTTTATTAAACTTTCCAGAATTTAAAATACAAATGAAAATAGTGGGAAATAGGAAAGAGAAAAGAGAAAAGTATAAAAGGGAAATAAGTAAGAAAAGCATTGATTTCCAACTTGTTTTAGTGCAGAATAAAATAATGATATTATAGTCTTTTACATACTTATTAAATAACTATTTCTTAAACATATCTACAAACACATCTAATTAGCAAAATCCAAAGTCAAAGGGGCTTCTATCTCAAGCATAAAGTCCAGAAGTTGAATGTATTCTTTATTTTGATTAAAGCAGTTAATTTAGACATCTTGGCTAATTCCATCAGTTTTTCCAGCCATTCTTTTATAGTAGGAATTAGGATTAGAATTAGGATTCAGGATACTGGCATTGCATGATATGAGTCATGAATTGTTCATTGTTTATCTCTCATTTAATATAACACACGATCAGCATCTCTTTCCCTTGTTCTCCAAGATAAGTGCTTATCTCCATCCCCAAAAACATTCATTTCAAGAAGGAAATTTTAAAAAAGAAGTGATTGGAATTATTCTACTGAAGTCCACAACTATTTTGATTTTTCTATGGAAGAAAAAAAACTGTTCAAACATCATCATCATTACCTTCCTAGTATTTTTTCTAGAGGAGCAGGGTCCAATTTTCAGATCAATGAATGCCATCTTGCACAATTAAACACAGCATCTGGGTCATGTCTACATTTTGATGGAGATGGCTGTAGATCCATAGGTTGCGACAAAAAAACCCTACTGGTTGGCTTGTCACCAGAGCATAATATCGGTTTGGTCTGTGTTCAACTAATTATCATTCTGGTGGGCAGGTACTATCCAGCGGCACCATTAGAGAAACAAATTTCACCATCATTCAGAAAAACATACTCAAAAATAAATTTATTTGATCAATGATCAGAGTAATGAGAGGTGGAAAGAAAAATTAAATCACAATAATATAGCATGTAAAAACTTATTTAAAACTGTATGCAAAATTCTAGGCACATAACATGTAGCATAATTCACCCGTAATTTTTCAGATTGCAGATCTAATTCTGTACTAATCTGTCAGCATTTGACTACATCACGTCTTGTTTATATTCTAAGAATAACTGGTCAAAGCTGAGGCCAAGAGATACAAGCTTTTCAAATACTAGTATATGGTATTATCATTGCTTTGATGAAATTAGAGGTTTCAACTTTTTTCATGCAGGTGGAAAAAGACACTTAATCCAATGTTTTTGCCTACAATTTTTCTGCATTCAGTACCTCCAGCCTTAGTGATGCATTTGGCCTACATTTAAGTACATAGAAAAGTGATTGAAGGAACATACTTTGGACTGTTTCTAGAAATTTATAATTAGGCAATGGACATAACTATACACTATAACTATTTGGGTCATAACCTCACTAATGACACTCCAAAGACTTGCTTCTAGGGGTGGGATTCTACCTGTTAGGACTGGTTCTAGAGAACCAGTTGTTACAATTCTGTGCAGCGCAGTTCAGAGAACTGGAAATCGTGCCACTGGCTGGCCCCTCCACACCCCACTTGCCCCACCCCACCCCACCCCACCCAGTCACTCCTTATCTCACGTTTGCCATCCAACTTGCCTGCATTTTGCCTTTGTCTAATTTTTGATAAGTTGCTATTTTTCCTTTTTTTTGCCTGACGAGTAGCTGTTCCAACTATCAGCTGTGCTGAGCTATTTGGATTAGCTAGAAAGCAGGAAATCATCAGACTTTTTGCTTTCTAGCTAAACTAAATCTCTGTTGTACTGCTTTGCCTTTGCCCAGAAGGTTTTCCTGAGGCCCAGTCAGGGGTGGTATTCAGAGGGCTGTGGGGTGAGGAAGTGGCCTGAGTGGAACTGAACCTTCCTTAGGACTGAAGCTTCTATTTTTCAGTGCAGACTCAGGCAGCAGATTGCAGAAAGGTCCATCTGTGAGTGAATCTGATTCTGCAAGCAACTCAGCCTGCCTGCCTGCTTTGCCTGATTATGAGTAAAAGTTGCTCTTTTTTAAATAAAAAAATTCAATATTTACATACATCGTATGACGTGAATTTTGTTAATTTTGTTCGCTTGCAAGCAAATTTTATCTGACAGACTCAGGCAGCAGATTGCAGAAAGGTGCTGTGAATGACTCTGATTCTGTGAGCAACTAAATCTGACTGCTTTGCCTAATTTTGAGTAAAAGTTGCTCTTTAAAAAAAAAAATTCAATATTTACATAAATATTTACAATATTTACCTACAAATCACACCCAGCCAGTCACGTGAAGACCAAGCCATGCTCAGTCAACAAGCCATCCCCCCAGTCACATGACCATCAAGCCACACCCACAAATTAGGCCACGCCCACAGAACCAGTTAAGAAATTTGAATCCCACCCCTGCTTGCTTGTATAAATGCTTTGAAGCAAATTATAAACTGACATGCCTATGATGATATCTAATAATAATCTCTGATCTTCACTGAAATATGAACCAAGGCATGATACTCAATGTAAACAAAGAGAGAAAGTATTTTTTAATTTATACTAAATCTATCTCACAGAAGGAAAAGCAATTAGGAATGTATTTGTAATGTCAACAGTAAAAATTGCCTCAATATTATTTTGACTGATAATAGCAAACTCAATTGCTTGCCATAGAGCACAATGACTTGTGAATATGCAAGTAGTCCTCAAGTTACGATCACAATTGAGCCCAAAAATGTATGTCCTAAGTGAAACATTTGTTAAGTGAGTTTGTTCCATTTTATGACTTTTCTTGCCACAGTTGTTAAGTGAACCATTGCATTTGTTAAATTAGTATATACTCGAGTATAAGTCAACCTGAATATAAGCCGAGGCACCTAATTTTGCCTCAGAAAACTGGGAAAACTTATTGACTCGAGTATAAGCCGAGTTTTTCAGCACATTTTTTGTGCTGAAAAAAACCCCCTCGGCTTATACTCAAGTGAGATTCCCTCTGAAAAAAAATAATGGTGTGGAGCTCCGGATCTGGGCAGCCGCTTCCCTGATTCTGTGTTTCCTTTGCAACTTGTAAGCATGGGGGTAATCGGAAGCAGAAAGGTTCTTGCATGAGAATATATTGTTTTTTCTTTATTTAACTGTTTTTAGGGGGGGGGGGAAGACCCACCGTCATGTGAGAATGCTCAGACACGAAATCTATCGGCCTGAAAATAAGTGTGTGTGTGTGTGTGTGGGGATTTTAACAGAGGGAAGACATAGGGAGAAGGCAAAAGCGATGGAAGATCCTTCAGGGGAAACTGAGGGGGAGACTCACCCTTGGTCCAGATGAGCCCCCTTCCCTGCCCCTAAAGAAACAGAGGCAGCCAGCAAGGGCAGGCAAGCCCCACTTCGCGGACTCCGTCCGTCCTCACTCCCACCCACCCAAAGCCACGAAGTCCCCCAATCGTGCAGCCCAGAATCGCCCTCCCCTCAGGGGGCACCAATGACGCCCGGTGTTTCCTGAATCAAGAACCTCCGCCATGCAATGAAAGCGATCTCAGAAAACGCAAGCTGCTGCCACCACCTCCTCCCCCTCCTCCTCCTCCCAAGCGGACTGAAAGCAGCTAGGGCTGAGGAAATGAAGCCACCTCGGCTCACGTTGTTTTCTGAGCCTAGAGCCAGGACGCTTTCATTGCACGGCGGAGCTTCTTGTTTCAGGAAACACCAGGCGTCGTTGCTGCCCCCTGAGGGGAGGGCTATTCTGGGCTGCACGATTGGGGGACTTCGTGGCTTTGGGTGGGTGGGTGGGAGCGAGGACGGATGGAGTCCGTGAAGCGGGGCTTGCCTGCCCTTGCTGGCTGCCTCTGCTTCCTTAGGGGTGGGGAAGGGGGCTCATCTGGACCAAGGGTGAGTCTCCCCCTCAGTTTCCCCTGAAGGATCTTCCGTCGCTTTTGCCTTCTCCCTATGTCTCCCTATGTCTTCCCTCTGTTAAAATCCACACACACACACACACACACTTATTTTCAGGCGGATAGATTTCGTGTCTGAGCATTCTCACATGACGGTGGGATTTCCCCCCCAAAAAAACAGTTAAATAAAGAAAAAACAATACATCCTCATGCAAGAACTTTTCTGCTTCCGATTACCCCCATGCTTACAAGTTGCAATGGAAACACGGAAGCAGGGAAGCGGCTGCCCAGCTCCGGAGCTCCACACCATTTTTTTTTCAGAGGGAATCTGACTCGAGTATAAGCCGAGGGGGTTTTTTTCACCACAAAAAATGTGCTGAAAAACTCAGCTTATACTCGAGTATATACGGTAGTTAAGTGAATCTGGATTTCCCATTGACTTTGCTTGCTAGAAGGTCTCAAAAGTTGATCACATGACCCTGGGACACTGCAACCATCATAAATACAAACCAGTTGACAAGCACCTGAATTTTGATCTTGTGACCATGGGGATGCTGCAATGGTTGTAAATGTAAAAAATGGTCAGGTCACTTTTTTCAGGGCCATTGTAACTTTAACAGTCACTAAATGAACTGTTTTAAGTCAAGGATTACTTGTATAACTCTCAAACCACTGATTCATGCTCTGGATGAATCTCCTTAATTAATCTTGCATCTTCCTAGAAATAGTTTAATAATATCTACAACATCCTCAGTTTATGATATAGACACATGCATTTTAGTTAAAGTTTAATACATTGGCACATCTGAATAAAATCAAAATCGCTGGCACAAGAATTAATAGACGCCAGTACTGTTCATCAGGTTGCTGCAGTTCTTTTCCAAAAACAATTGAAATATGCACTCCACAAACATTCATCAGCTATCTTATTTTAATCCAGTGACTTTTTTCTGGCTTCTTTACAACTCATGCAGATCTAAATAATGATATGACTTAAGTGTCTGTCTCCATTTCAATAATCAATATTGACCAAGCTCTGTAGACAATGTATTCACTACTACAGATGTTGTCTTGGTTGAAAGAAAGTAAGAATCAGGATTAATGGTAAATAGGTTACAAAATGGAATGTTATCTAGATACTCAAAGTTCATGAGATGGGATGAGATTCTTCATGTGATAATAAAAGTGTTATCTGGAAGCATTTAGTATCAATGTCCATCACAAAATCTGCATGCATTTTACAATTTAACTATAGTTTAACAGTAACACATGATTTTGTTCATATTAGCAGTTATCTGAGAAAAAAACTTTGTGTACCACTTGTGAAAACTGGTAACTGTAAACACTCAGTTATTTTTCTAAACCATGGTTTATGGCTTAGTTTGTTAGGTGAACTCAGCCAATTATAGTTCATTGAACAAATAATGATTTTCATAGTTAATTCACTAAATGAACCCAGCATGATAAAATGGCCATTCTAGCTCCAATATAAGTAGGTAATGATTTTAAAAATAGTGACTATATTTTCAAATGTCTAATTATCTGTTCACTATGTAAAACTAATTATGTTCAATGTAATGTTTTATCAGGTTAACTTATACAGGACTACAGTCTTAATAATATAGGATTGAGGAAACAGACAAGTCACACTGAATCAACTGCACTGAAAAAAATGATGTTTCATAGAGCTTTCTTATACCACTAAATGTACAATGATATTGTAATTTCTGTTCAATACACTGACTGACAGGAAAGTGTGCCAGTTAAATTGATATCAGTTGAAACTGGCATCATTGATAGTTTTACTACCCTTGCATCCATTTGTATTTTATTTATTTATTTATTTTATTTGGTTTGTCAATTGCTTACAGGATAATAGGTATAAGTAAAAACATAGTTATGAATACATGGATACATATAAGAAAAAGAAAAGAAACAATAGGACAGGGACGGTACATTGGTACGCTCATGCACGCCCCCTACAGACTGCTTAGAAAAGGGGTGAGGTCAATAGTAGAAAGTCTAAGATTAAAGTTTTTGGAGTTTGGGGAAGAAACCACAGAGTCAGGTAGAGTATTCCAGACATTGACCACTCTTTGCTGAAGTCGTATTTCCTGCAATCAAGTCTGGTGCGATTAACCTTGAGTTTGTATCTATTGTTTGCTCTTGTGTTGTTATGGTTGAAGCTGAAGTATTCATTGACAGGTAGGACATTGCAATGTACACTGCTCAAAAAAATAAAGGGAACACAAAAATAAGACATCCTAGATCTGAATGAATGAAATATTCTTATTAAATACTTTGTTCATTACATAGTTGAATGTGCTGACAATAAACTCACACAAAAATTATCAATGGAAATCAAATGTAGCAACTCATGGAGGTCTGGATTTGGAGTTACACTCAAAATTAAAGTGGAAAAAAACACGATAGGCTGATTCAACTTTGATGTAATGTCCTTAAAACAAGTCAAAATGAGGCTCAGTAATGTGTATGGCCTCCACGTGCCTGTATGACCTCCCTACAATGCCTGGGCATGCTCCTGATGAGGTGATGGATGGTCTCCTGAGGAATCTCCTCCCACACCTGGACTAAAGCATCCCCCAACTTCTGGGCAGTCTGTGGTGCAATGTGGCGTTGGTGGATGGAGCGAGAGATGATGTCCCAGATGTGTTCAATTGGATTCTGGTCTGGGGAACGGGCGGGCCAGCCCATAGCATCAATGCCTTCATCTTTCAGGAACTGCTAACACACTCCAGCCACATGAGGTTGTGGGGGTGGAGCTGTGGGGGTGGAGCTCCTTGCACCAGAGCGTGCAAGTCAATGGGATGATCCTGCAGGGCCTTGCCTCAAACATGGCGGGGGTGGCATTTTTTCTCACACTTGAATTGTATCCTGCCGCTCACCTCCAGTGCCCCCTGCCACCTCTTAGCGCCCCCCCCCATGCCAGCCCCCTTGCTTCTCAGCGCCCCCTTAAGGCATCCCACTGCCCCTCAGGGGGCAGTACCGCCCACTTTGGGAACCACTGACTTAGGTCATTAGAGATGAGTACTCCAAGTTCCTTGACAGAATTTGGATCATCAACAAGGTCTTGACTATTCAGCCTGTATTTTATTTTCAGATTCTTTTTTTGCCAATATATAAGACAGAGCATTTATTTGTTGTGATTTGAAGTTGCCATTTGTTTTACCATTTGGTCATTTATGTAGAGTATGAAGAGAGTTGGTCCTAGAATACTGCCTTGGGGGACACCACTGTTGACAGGTACAGAATTTGATAGGACGCTCCCAATTTTTACCATTTGTTGTCTGTTTGACAGGAATGCTTTTATCCAGTTATGCAGTTGTCCAGAGGTACCATAAGATTTTAGTTTTAGGAGTAGTTTGTCTTGTACCACTGAATCAAAGGCTTTACAGAAGTCTATGTAGATTGCGTCTGTTGCTTTGCCCTGATCGAGTTGTGTAGTCCATGTGTTTTTCCAGTGTAAGAGTTGCAGATTGCATGATAGTTTTTTTCTGAAACCAAATTGTTTATTAGAGAGTAGGCTGTTTGTCTCTAAGTGGAGGATAATGGATTGGTTAATAATTGATTCCATGACTTTACAGGTGATGCAGCATAAAGAAATTGGTCTGTAATTTTCAACTAGGCTGGGGTCTCCCTTTTTGAAGATGGGGATGACAGTGGCTTGTGACCATAGTTTTGGCAAGGAACTGGTCCTGAAAGATTTTTCAAAGATTATGCTTAGAGGTTCTGCTATGGCAGTGGATAACTTTTTAAAGAAGTAGGCACATATTCCATCCGCTCCAATAGATAGAGATGGTTTTAGATTGCATAGTGCTTTTTCAACATTGTCTTCTGTAAAATCAATCACTGTAGTTGTCTGTGGTTCGACTAGGAAATAAAGGGCATGATCCATTGCTTTTTACAAATACTGAGCCAAAGAATGTGTTAAAGAGGTTGGCTTTAATGGTGTCATCATTGCAGTCTTTACCATTAGGTCCTTTCAGGGGTGGGATGGACCTTGAGTCTTTTATTTTTATTTATTTTTATTTTATTTATTTGTCAATTGTTTACGAGATAATAAGTAAAAGTGTATACATAATTATGAATACATGAAATGAGTACATGTAAGAAAAATGAAAGAAAAATAAAAGAAACAATAGGACAGGGATGGTAGGCACGTTGGTGCGCTTATGCACGCCCCCTACAGACCTCTTAGGAAAGGGGTGAGGTCAATAGTAGACAGTCTAAGGTTAAAGTTTTTGGGGTTTGGGGAAGAAACTACAGAGTCGGGTAGAGTATTCTAGACATTGACCACTCTGTTGCTGAAGTCGTATTTCCTGCAATCAAGCTTGGTGCGGTTAACCTTGAGTTTGTATCTGTTGTGTGCTCTTGTGTTGTTATGGTTGAAGCTGAAGTATTCATTGACAGGTAGGACATTGCAATGTATGATTTTATATACCATGCTTAGATCAGACCGAAGACGGCGTAATTCAAGGTTTTCTAGTTCTAGAATTTCAAGTCTGGTGGCATAAAGTATTCTACAACGAGTAGAGGAGTGGAGAACTCTTCTTGTGAAATATTTCTGGACTTTCTCAATTGTGCTAATATCAGATACGTAATGTGGGTTCCAGACTGATGAGCTGTATTCGAGTATTGGTCTAGCAAATGTTTTGTATGCTCTAGTTAGTAGTGTGATATTACCAGAGAAAAAGCTACGTAAGATTAGGTTAACAACTCTTAATGCCTTTTTGGCTATGTAGTTGCAGTGGGCACTAGCACTTAGATCATTAGAGGTGAGTATTCCAAGGTCCTTTACAGAGCTTGGATCATCAACAAGATCTTGACTATTCAGCTTGTATTTTATTTTCGGATTTTTTTTTGCCAATATGTAAGACAGAGCATTTATTTGTTGAGATTTGAAGTTGCCATTTGTTTGACCATTCTGATACACAGTCAAGATCTTTTTGAAGGGTAGCAGTATTGTCTGTGGTATTGAACAGCTTTACATCATCAGCGAAAAGAACGCAGTTGCTCTTAATATGATCACAGAGGTCATTTATGTAGAGTATGAAGAGAGTTGGTCCTAGAACACTGCCTTGGGGGACACCACTATTGAGAGGTACAGAATTTGATAGGACACTCCCAATTTTGACCATTTGTTGTCTGTTTGACAGGAATGTTTCTATCCAGTTATGCAGTTGTCCAGAGATACCATAGGATTTTATTTTTAGTAGTAGTTTGTCATGTACCACTGAATCAAAGGCTTTACAGAAGTCTATGTAGATTGCATCTATTGTTTTGCCCTGATCAAGTTGTGTAGTCCATATGTTTTTGCAGTGTAAGAGTTGCAGATTACAGGATAGTTCTTTTCTGAAACCAAATTGTTTATTGGAGAGTAGGTTGTTTGTCTCTAAGTGGAGGATGATGGATTGGTTAATAATTGATTCCATGACTTTACAGGTGACGCAGCATAAGGAGTTTTAGTTTGTTGTTTATAAAATTGTAGAAAGCATGGATGGAATTGGTGCATAGAAGGTTTTGCTCTTGTTTAATGTGATAATTGGTGCATTCAGTTTTTATCTGGTGACATAAATTTTTGTATCGGCTTTTGAAGTTGGCAACATGACCAGATTTGTTTTTCCACCAAAGTGATCTCTTTTTGGATTGAAGCTTTCTTATAGTTATGGGTAATCTGTTTTTTCTGGGTTTTGGAGTTGTTATTGGTACATATAGTTTGATGACTCTTTTGACTTCAAATAAAAATAAGTTGTAATGGTCTTCAACAGTACTGCATCCAGTGAGTAGAAATTGCCAATCAAGAGATGAGAGATCATTGTCTATAAGATCATTGTTGCCTTTTTTGAAGTTATAATTGGGGATCACATCATTGTGTTGATTTTTGTGTGGACTTTTGTTGAGACAAAAGTCAATCATGTTGTGGTCACTGTTGGAAAAGGGTTCTTCAATTTGTATTCTGTAAATTGAATTCGAACTATTACAGAAGATGAGATCAAGGCAGTTGTTAAGTCTAGTATTGTTGGTAACTAGTTGTTCCAGTCCCAGGTTTGTAGAAGATTGCATGTATGGGTTCAGTTTTAAATTCGTTTAGGCTCCAGTTAATTGAAGTCACCAAGAAAGATAAAAGTGTGTGGGCAGGATGTTGCCCATGTTAGTTGTGAATTTAGCTTGTTTACATGTTTGATGTCATAATCAGGGGCTCTGTAACATAGTAGGAATCGAAATGTGATATTTACAGATGATGGTCTCAAAAAGAGCAAGCTCCTGGATAACCTGGATGTTTTTTAGATGTAAGGACTTCTTATAGAAGATAGCAACACCACCTCCTCTATGGATTTCATGATCTGGTTGGTAAACATGATAGTCTCTTACTGTGGTAATGAAGTCAGGGAGATGCATTGATCCATGTTTCACAGACAAATATGATGTCAAATTTAGCCATATTTAGTAAGAGGAGAAATTCTGGTATTTTATTCATAAGGCTTTTTGCATTGAGTAGCTTGCATTTAAGGCCAGTTGTAGTTGGAATTGAGGTAGTTAGGGGCATGTGTGCCTAGTTTTGAGTGATGGTGGATTGGATGAGGTAGGGTTGGATGAGATAGGGTTGGATGTGGAGTTGTGGGTTGTGTGACTTACTTTTGATACAATCAGCGCAGTAGTCAATGTAGAGATCCTTCTCTCCATTGTCTAGACATCTTTTGAGTTCACTGCGGAGTTCATGAGAGCGGATTCCTTGCAGTATGGATAAGTCTGGTCATTTGACAGCCTTTTTCAAGCTGTACCCCATCTGTTGGTGTATGGACTTCAACTCTCAGAATTCCCCAGTCAGGACGGAAGTCCAAATGTCTTAACACTACTAACACTGAGAAATATCTGCTCTAGTTGTAAGATTGCCTGGCAAATAAGGTACCTTGTAGCTACCATACCACAAATCTAAATCTGAGGAGGCAGATAGGAACACTTTCCAAAGGCTGAACAATATCGTCTTTCAGACTGCTTGGTCAAGCAATAGCAAAAAGGATTCTAAGCTAATAGTCTGATCCATTGAATTTTTTCTATTTTATGCCCATTATGTGAGGTTGGTAACCCATTTCCAGGAGCTAGAAAATTTACCATTCTCTGTTTTCACTCCAATGAATTTTATTACAAATTTACTTGAACACAAATCAATCAAATTGATTTTTCCAACATTCTGTCTATGCAACAAGACCCTCTTTGCATGTTATATATTTTCACAAAAGGTTTTCTTTTCAATCTGTGGTACTTCAATGAATATTTTAATTGGCTCTAATTGTTTTGCTCTCTTTATAGAGGTGAGTAATGATTCATTTGGTTTACCCAAGTACTGCTTCTTGCATAAAAAAAATAAAAAAAGCATTCATGTAAAGCCAGTTTTGAATCAGTGTATTATTAATATATTGCAAACCTTTCATCAGGTAATTTATCTAATATTCCTTAGACAACCTTGACCTTTACTTTCATGCAATGTGAATGACATTACATCACATCTACAAAGAACAATGTAATCATCTTTTCTATTTGAGGCTCTAAGACGGTCAACAGCATTTGATACAATCAGCATGTGTCTTGATACTGAAGGCACATGGTGACAAGTCTAACTGAATGTAGTTATTCGGCTGTCATGAAATGCACCTTATAGTGATAAACTTCAGCCATAAAATTGGAAGACTATCACATAAACATGTTTCATGAAGAAATACACTAAGAGAATTCAATGCAAGTTTATTGCTGGAAAACTGTGCTGTATTTATTATCGTGCAATTTTTTCAGTAAGCCAGTACTTGAAACCTCATTACATTTTACAGTGAAATAATTACTGGATGCTGATTCTTTTATTTCAACCAACAATAGTATCTAATTATTGTACAATAAATTGAAATGCTGAGATTGAGGAACTGTGAAAAGACTTGGCACAGCAGGCATTGGCTTTACTTCACACAGAATATGTTGTTTACTCAGCTATAATTTCACTGGATTGTTGCTTGTACAGATATGCACAAAATATTTTCCTTTTTAAAGCTCATATTAGAAACATGTTTAACTAATTGGTTATTCTGACCTAATTACATCACTCCAGTTGTATTTTTTAAAATTGCTGTTCTGTTTACACACTTAGTGAAGGGATGGATTAGAAACTGATTTTAATCAAAAGTGGTGGTCCTCTTAATGAAACAGGCAATATTGTTTTATTTTCACTTGTATATCTCAATCAGTGGTACCCAACTTTTTCCCCCCCAAACCAAGTTCCCTACTGTGAACAACAAATAGGGCAGGGACTGAAAAATATTAAAAAATAAGTTATAGTAATGTATATAATATTTAACAGATTATATATTAATCACATGTATTTAAAGCAGTTCTGTAGGACTAACAGTTGCAGACTTTGGCCAGAGTATTTAAAGTCTAAATAAATTGATTTGCATTTCTATTTTTATCCTTTTAAAGAGATTTTTATATTAAGTTTATAATGTTTTCATGCTTGAAGCCACTCAAAGACATTTGATATGAGACAGTCAGCAAATAAATAAATAAAATAAGAAATAAGAAAGAAAGAAAGAAAGAAAGAAAGAAAGAAAGAAAGAAAGAAAGAAAGAAAGAAAGAAAGAAAGACTTCAGACTGTGCACCTATGATGTCACTATCAGGTGACATCTGGATTAGAAGCAGAATAATAACAGCAGAGAAACATCTACATTTGACTCATGGAGGACCACATTGTAATGACTTCAGTAAACTCTTACAACCAGCAACATAATATATCCAAATTATTTCATTGTTTCACCTGGTGATCTCATCTGAATCTTCTGTGCTGAACTAAGAACTCCAGTATATATGTGTGTATGTGGGTATATGCATAATAGTTGTCTTTTGAGAACTGAATGCAACAAAATTCCATTTTAATGCATGCTGATTAGTTACATTTAAACTGACAAAATTTTATTCTAATTCTAATTAATTCTAATTCTAATAAGATTAGTATTTTATGGGGGCGTTTAGAATATCAAGAAGAAAATGATGTCAGTGTTGATTTGCTGTTTGGAAAAAGCATACTAAGAAGGGAAACCCATCATATTAGTAAACAGCAATTTTCTATCAGCCCACTTTTTCATAACCTTCTGCAATCTGGTTAAAACACTGACACAGAAAATACATTTTTGCCCTTGAAACAAGGAACAAACAATTAATCCCATACACACAATCTTTTGTAGTTTTTAATGACATTTTATTTGGCAAATTAGGTAACTTGAAAGGATGGTGTTTGAAATGGAAGATTTAATATGGGAAGATTTAACATGGGAGCAAGCCTTTCCCTTCAGGCTGGTAGTAATTTCTATTTCTAGTTTTGGTAATTCGATGAATGATCAAATTCCAATGATCAAATTCTCAAGCATATACTCAAAATTTTACCACAGATATAAAGTTTACATGTACTAGTTTAAGATTGTGTAATCATACGTATGATGCCACAATAATTACTGACTATAGGATCATATATATCCAACAAAAAGGGTGTGGAATTATTGCTTAAATTTTAATCTAATGGGTAGAGATTTCTTTTGTTCTGGGCATTGAAATATAAATCCACAGCTGCTAATAAACTGGAGGTTTACATGTAAATCAATCACATTGAACACAATAGTTTTCAGTTCTTAGAAAATATTACTTTGTCTCATACTCATATTTATTGTAGTCTACACAACCCTATTACAGGTTAGAATTGCATGTATCTGTTGGTAAGTCTTTAAAGAAGCTAAGTCTTTTCCCAGGTCAGCTGTGCAAATCTAGCAAAAGATATATTTAGTTTAATGCATTAATTTTATGCATGCTTTAAAGCATTTTCCCTCTCTTAGTGGGTCAGATACTGCTATGATTTACATAATCTATAGGTTATAACTGGGATACAATAAATATAAGAACAAATGCCAAACTCCATATAAAGAAATGTTGGAAGGATATCACAAAGTCCAAAAGGAATTCTTGTTTTATTCATGATTAGTTGAATAAGTGAAATGTCTGGCTACATATAAAATACCAAGTTATAAACTATGGCTAACTAATACAATTACTGGTTCAAACTGAGTTAAAACCAGTGTTGGGATTCAACCGGTTCACACTGGTTCAGTAGACCCAGCAGCTAAATTTTTGTAGAGTTTGGTGAACCAGCAGAGATAAGGAGAAGACTCTACATGGTAAGAGTACCCTGGCTCTTGCTCCACATGCCTCAATGAAAGGCAGCAGCATCTCAGATTCTTCCCTTCCCTGCCCTATCCACCACTGGAAACCAACTGTCAGCCACAAGTCCAGTCGCCCATTCTGTTTCTGTCTCTTTGTCTCTGTTTCTCTCTCTGTCTCTCTGTCTCTCTCCCTCCCTGCCCCCTCTCTCTTGTGTGTGGGATCACCTGGTGCCACAGTCCACCACACAGGCTGGGAGCCATCCTGCCATCCTCTACAGGATTGATACACTGATGAGGAAAGTGCTGACAACCCTGCGGGCCTCTCTCTCTCTCTCCTCCTTCCACCACCTCCCAGATGTCCTTGCTTCCCCCAAGAAAGATGGTAAAAGAAAGAGGATGCAATCTCTGTCAATGGATAAAGCAAGGAGGGCAACTCAACACAGCGAGCACCTCCAGGCCCAACAAAGTGAAAGAAAAAGAAATGCAAGAGCAGCGCCTATTCACATCTCTTTTCCACTCCTGAACAGCGTGCTTCTTCTAAAGGCCTCTGGTTTGATGTGTCCATCCACTCTGCCTCTTCTGTTGCTCGCTCAGTCCCTGAACATGGGCATGGTGGGGTGCCACAGAAAGAAGCAGAGTGGGTGGGCAAGTCAAAACAGAGGCCTTTAGGAGAAGTACACTGCTTAGGGGTGGAAAAGAGATGCAGGTGGGCAGTGCTCTCACATTTCTTCTTTCACTTTGTTGGGATTGGAGGTGCTTGCTGCCTTGAGACACCCTCTAGCTTTATCCAGTGACAAAGATGGCATTTTGGGAAGCCATGGTTTAATTACAGCATTTAGCATGTGATGGAATTATCTTTCTTTGGCCACCTTTCTTGGGGGAAGGGAGGGTATCTGGTGGTGGGTGGGGCAAGCTCTGCAGTGTGTCACTGCAAAGGAAGAAAGAGCAAGAGAGTGATCGACATGAGGAAAGGAGGCCATTTTTCCTCTTTCCTCTCCCTGCTCCTCCTCCTTCCCTCATGCTGGCTGCTCCATTTTCCATTTTTCCATTGCAGATAGCAGGGAGATAATTTAACAACCAGTTCAGGTTGGCCATTGCAAGAGTCTCGTCTTGCATGTGTGGCAGAGCTGGAGGACAGGGATGGGTCATGTCTCCCATAACAGCCAACCTGACTCTGAGCAAACCAGTTGTTAAATTATTTGAATCCCATCACTGGTTAAAACCAAAGAAACCATTCATGATGTGTGGACCTAATTTAATTAGATAATGTGACAAATTTCCCATATGAAGAATTCTGACATGCTGGGCCATTTAAAATTGCAATCATCTATCAGTTATCTTAAACTAGTACAGTTTTTGAAGGAAATGCATCCTATTTATTTTCTGCATATTAAAATGGAGTTGTACTCTAATACTGCCATACAGGAAAATGGGGTTATGCTTCTCATAAAGGATCAGTGAAATATATCCCCTAAATGTCACTTCTTTTTCCCTCACATTATTTGCGGAATGATATCTAGCAAGTGAAAAAAATCCATTTCAAATACCGCTATGTTGAAATAAATTTCCTGTGAGCATCAGATAATGACAAGTGATCATAGTTAAGATGAGAGAGAGCAATGTCTTCTCAATAGCATCCTTTGATTCTTTTGGCATAATTGCCTCTTTATGTTGCACCAACATGTCAGAATTCTGAAAATGTCTTTCATGTGCTATCCTATAAAAGATGTATGGTAAAAATAAAGAAATGTCTGGGTAAGTAATTTTATATTTTACGACTCGTGTTCCAAAAGGTCTTGAACTGTTAGATTTATAGTCTATCCAGTTTATGACTTCCAGTTGTATTTATTCTTTGATGTTTGCAATCAGCTGTGCCTACATGAGTTCTTGCTCATGAGACTTCCATATTGCTAATCATTTTTTAAGCTTTAGCTGTGTTCTTCTGTTTGCATCAATCCCCTGAGATTTACCATTAGCATGAATCATTTTGTGAAAATACACAGTGCAATATGAACTTCTTGTTCAGTCAGTTATTCATTGTGATGGAAAGAAATGATGACCTTTGCAGAAGTAGTGCACTACAACTAAATATCTGAGAAGATTACCATCATTGTCCGATTGTGAAGTTTATTTCTGTTTCTTTCTGCTTAGCAGAAAAAATGATTCTGAAAATTTTCTCCTTTTAAAAATAAAAGCCTCAGAAAATCCATTTGATTAAATATTTTAAAATGTACTTATTCCAGTTTAAGAATCTATATCAACAATAACAAAGATACACAAGAAAAATACTCCAAGCAGGTAGTGATTAAGAATGCTCTCCACTTTTGGAAATAATTGTGTAATGTTATACTCATGCATTAGATCATATTATTTACTTTTGGAGCAAGAAATATTGCTCCAAAATATGTATTTTGGAGGTTATGAAAAATGAATAAATACCACTAATAGATAATAAGCCAATGAAATTAAGGCATCAGAGAAAAGAAACTATCTCATTATCTAGTTTATACCAAACTATGATTATATATTTCCATATAATCCATTGCATATATTAATTGTGTGTTACATTTTTCTTGTTTAAGCATCTTCTGTATTTTGGAGGTTATCACGAATTGAATCCAATAAAAACTTTTCCTCTCTTCTCTTTTCCCCTCTTCATACATTTTACAATTTGACCCTCATTCATTCTCTATATATAACCAAACCATTTCAACATACCTTTTGTACAAAGATCACGTGAAGTGTTAGTACCACTTTTAATGCCTTGGAAAGAGCACACTTGGAACATAGTATCCAATTTTGGTTGGCACAATATAATAATAATATACTTTATTTGCGGTCACAGACCAAATGGTTGCCACAATATAAAAAAGATGTTGGGATTGTAGAAAAAGTTCAGAGAAAAGCAATAAAATTGATTAGGTGGTGGGAGTAAAAACATATGAAGAACAGGTTACAGGAATTGGGCATGTTTAGTTTAATGAAAAGAAGGACTGGGGTGATATTGTAGCAATGTTCCAATATCTAAGGAGCTGCCACAAAGAAGAGAAGGCCAACCTATTCTCCAAAGCACCTGAAGGCAGAACAAGAAGCAATGGATGAAAATGGATCAAGTAGAGAATCAGCCTAGAACTAAGGAGAAATTTCATGACAGAACAATTAATTAGTGGAATGACTTGCCTCCAGAAATTGTGGGTGTTCCAACACTGGATGTTTTTAAGAAGAGACTAGACAACCATTTGTCTGAAATGAGCACATAGTTAGACTAGAAGACTTCCTAGGTCCCTTCCAACTCTGTTTTTCTGTTAGTACTAAACAAGACGCTGTTTTTCCTTTCAGCATTTGAATCAATGGCTGTCACAGCTTGTCCTGTAGTGTTTAAATAAGTTGATTTTGATTATATTATTATATTAAGTTACAGGTAGTCCTTGACACCAGTAACTTAATGACTGTTCAAAGTTATGATAGACCTCTCCAGAGGTCAATCTGTTTTTGAAGTTACTATAGTTGCACACATATCATGGGTCATGGGATCATATTGTGTGCTTGGCAATGAACTCACTTTCACAGATTTTTGCAATGTTCCACAAATACATGAGTGCAATTTGTGATTTCTTTTTCTTGTTTCCAGTGTTTATTTCTGGTTTCTGGTAAAAAATAAAATGTCCATTGGAGAAAATGGATCTGCTTAATGACTACAACATTCACTGAAGAACCATGTCATTTGTTTAACGGCTACAGCAAAATATGTCAAAAAATCAGGCCCAGCCATGTGATACTTTGATTTATATCTGTAATTCTGGGTTCAATTTTACTATCTTAATATTTTACTATCTTACATGGTTTAATATATCAGAACAGTTATAAGTAGAGGTGTACTTTTATTGGAATGGACCGAATTTTTGACATAAAATAATACTGAATTAAATATGAAAATATTTCACTATCTTATATGGTACAGTATGTCACAACTAATCAAAAGGCACAAAATATATATGAAATGTATTAGCACAAAGCACAATTACCTGCTTAAGAGTTATCAAAATGACATATATTCATTTCACTGATTAGTGGCATTTAAAAGTCAATGTTAATAACAATTTTCATAGTATTTAACATTTTCAGTATTTATTCTGCTGTGTCCAATAGTGGAGAAAACAGTAGCTGAGAGTTGTGTAAACTTGGTTGTTTTCATCCAAATTAACTAGTTCTTTATATACAAGCTTGGTCTACCAAGTTTGACTGGGGTTATATTTTTTTCTTTTTTTATATATAAATAAATTTTATTAATTTTACAATTAAAACAAACCAACAACACATATACAAATGAAAGAAAAGAAAGAAAAAAGAAAAAGAAAAAAAGAAAAAAGAAAGAGGAAATAGAAAGAATAGAAAGCAATTTAAAAACATTCTCATCTTCCACAGTTTGTAAGATCTCCCCCCCCCCGCACAACCCTTAGTTTATGCCATATACACACACCTAATCATTACATATATCTATATATCACTGCTGTAGATTTATCCTATCCTCTTTCACCTTGTAGTGTAAAATCTATCTTTGGTTAATCCAAATGTACCAACAGTTCCAACTATCATAGTATATTGAGGTATCTTTATTTTTTAGTGCCAAAGTTAGTTTGTCCATTTCTGCACAACTTGAGATTTTTTGGATGATCATTTTGTCTGATGGCACCTGAGGGTGCTTCCAACATTGGGCGAAGGCTAATCTGGCCACTGTTAAGATGTGTATTGTTATGTATTTCACTTTTTTGGAAATTTGTTTGTCAAGGATCCCTAACAAGAAGGACTCTGGTTTGTATTCAATCTGCTCTTTTGTCATTTCTTCCAGCCAAATTTTGATTTTCTTCCAATAATTTTGGGCTTCTATGCATGACCACCACATATGGAAAAAGGTTCCTTCTTTTTTTTTTTTACATTTCCAGCAAATTGGACTCATTTTGGGGTGCATCTTCGCTAACCTCGAAGGAGGAAGATGCCATCTATAAAACATTTTATAGGCCTTTTCCTTATATGCTACCGATTTTGTGATCTTATTGTTTCTACCCCAGACCTTTTCCCATTCTGTTAAGGTGATGCTGCATCCTACATTCCTACTCCAGGCAATCATGTTCCCTTTTACAATTTCTTCTTCTAATTCAACTTCTAATAAATAATTATAAAATTTTGTTATTTTTTTTTGCCTAATCCTAATAAGATTTTATCTAATTGCTGGAGCTTGTTGTTGATTCCAAATTCTTTCTTATCCTGTTTGTATCTACTTTGAATTTGAAGGTATGCCCACTGATCAATTTTTTGTCCTTGCTCCTGAAGTTCTTGCCTCAATTTCAAATTTCCTTGTGTGTCCAATAGGTCCTTATATTTAATCATTTTAGTGATATCCAAATTGTTTGGGTGAATCATCGCCTCCATTGTTGAAATCCAGATTGGTACTTTTATATAATGTTTTTTCCATATTTTCTTCCAATTAGTTAATAGTGAGTCTAGATGTCTATGGAAATATTTTTGACTAGTTTTCCCTACATCCCATAGGAAAGCATGCCACCCCCTTTGCAGATCATGGCCTTCTAAAAATAATATTCTCTTGTTGGTTAAATTCACCCATTCCTTCAACCAAACTAAAGAGGCAGCAGTATAATACAACTCCCAATTTGGAAGTGCCAATCCTCCCCTGCTCTTCATATCCTGCATTGCTTTTACATTTATTCTAGGTTTTTTCCCTTGCCAAATGAATTTAAGAGTTATTTTGTTGAGTTCTTCAAAAAAAAAATTTATGTAGTCCCGTTTATTATAATATTAGCTTGTTGTGTGTCGTAAATAGTTGTTATAATATTTTCAAATTTGGTGCCTAGGTTCATATTATAAATTTTTTGGATTAAAAATTGCCAATTTAAATTGTCGAAAGCCTTCTCTGCATCTAAAAACATAAGTACAATTTGTTTTTCGGGGTGAGCTTCATAAAATTCTGGGACGTCTAATTCTGTTCTTAAATTGTTCCTGATTTGTCTGGTCGGGAGAAATCCATTTTGGTCTTCATGTATATGCACATTTAACATTCTTTTTAATCTGTTTGCTATAATAGAGGTGAATATTTTATAATCAGTGTTTAACAATGAAATTGGCCTATAATTGTTTATATATCTGGGATCTGTATCCTCCTTCGGAATCAGCGAAGTCAGTGCCCCACTCCATGAGTCCAGCATCCTGGCTGCCAATAAAACATCATTAAAAACTTCTACCATAAGAGGTCCAATTTGTTCTGCAATTGCCTTGTACAGTTCCCCTGGAATCCCATCTGGGCCCGGGGTTTTGTTGTTTTTCTGATTCTCTATTGCTGATTTCAATTCCGACCAAGTAATGTCTGTGTTTAATAGTTCTATGATTTCTTCCCCAATTGCTTTGTCCTTCACTTCATCTAAGTAATTCCTTATTCTCCATAGAGCTGCTGCGAGCATCCAGAGTGGGAGGTGCTCCAGTCTTCGCTCTCACAGGCTGAGCTGTAATTGAGGAATGCTCCTCCTCCACGTAACTCCTCCATAGCATTCCCCAGTTTTAGCTCAGCCTCATTAGAGACAGGCAGCATTTAGCAGCTCTTCCTTGGCCGATCCAGGATACTTCAATTTAATTCAGGTTTGATTGATTTTTTCTTCTCCTTGGTCCCTCCGCAGTTGGTGTGCCTGATATTAACTTAGCGGGGCCTTTTTTCGCCCCTCAGGGGGGAGAAAGGGGAGCCTATCAGCCCTTTACGCTACCCCCGCCTCCTTGCTCCCTGCCTCCGTTTAAAGTTGGCTCTGCTCTCAGGCAGTGGCTTACTTTGCACTATTTATAGCGCTCTGTTGTTCCTTCCCCCCAGAATGCTCGTTAAGGGTGAGCTTGTCTCCCTTCTGCCCCTCGTGCCTTCGTTAGCTCGAACTACTTGTTTTCAGCCAAGGTGGTGTTTTTCCACTTCTGAGAGCTCGCGTCGGTCCCGGCCGCCATTTTGGGTGCACCTTGTGGCTAGCCGCCATTTTGATTGTTGACTTTCCTTAGCTGCGGTGACTTCGGAGGCCCATCGCAGGACCGGAAGGCCTGCTAGTGCCTATATAGCTGGGTGTTGTGGCTCCGGGCTTGGATTCAGCTCCTGTGACTGATATGAGTTCAAGTGAGGAGGTCATGGCAGAAAAATATGAGCTGGCATGGCTTACTGATTGGACTGATAACCAGGATGAGGAGATGGACGTGACAAAGGACGACAGACCTGATGTATTAGAATTGTCAGGACCTTTGACCTCCTCTGGTTCCTTATCTGATCAACAGCCGGGAATGGCTGACAGGGAAGTTTTGAGAGAGTCTTCTAGTGGAGATGAGAACTTGGAAAATTTGTGGTTAAAGGTAAAAAATAGAAGACGGTTGAGAAGGCAAAATCAGCTGGAGCGAATGAGGAGAGCGAGTCAGTAAATTAGCACGTTGCCTCAATGAGTATAAAAGGACACAGCTGGGCTGGTACATTTTGCCAGGAACAAAATGACTATTTGAGTGAGGACGTTACAGCAAGAAGCTCTGAGACTGGAGATTTATTGCCAGGACTGGTTTGCCGGACAGAGTAAAGATTTATGCTGTGGTTTCTGCCAGCCGTTATCTTGTAAGACTTCTTTCCATTTGATTTAATTGTGAAACGGCTGCTTTCTGTTTTGTTCGTTTGAATTTTGAAGGGGAGTCATAACAGCTGGGTATCGTGGCTCCTAGCGCTATTACCTTTAATTATTGTTGTTGGCTATTCCTACGGCTGTGCTCAGAGGCGAGGTTCGAGGCGTTATCGATACTTCCCATTTTGTTGGGAGGCTGCCTCAGGAGGCCCTGCCTTATTGTTTGCTTTCCTTTTTCCCGTTTTTTTGTGGCCATCAGCGTTCATTTGTCTTATTGGCTTTTTTTGTATTCCCTCTGTAATCTTACGATTCTATTAAATCCTCATTTGATTCCATTGATATAAATAAATAAATAAATATAATAAATATAATAAATATTAATATATTTTACGATCAAAAATTTTTTACCAAAAGGGGGACGTGGTTCAACTATAGGATATCCGGCCTTGTTGTAGGTCAAACTCCTAGGCGTGCCAACTGCCTCTTTGAGCTTCCTTTCTGTATTTCTCACCTTCTTTATTATGGCAGAGAATAATCCCAGAGGTCCTTCTTTGAAGGCCAAGTCTAAGACACACCATCTGCGCAGGCAGGCCAAGGAGTCCTCCAAGGCTTCTCAGAGGGACGCCCTGAGGTGCCATAAAGCCTTGGAGAAGGAATTTGACAGAGGTTCAAAGGACTCTCAATCTGTATCTTCAGTACCTAATATACACACCCCTTCTACCTCCGCTCAACCCCATCTTCTGCCAGATCAGCTTTCTCTTTCTAGATGCAGCTCGCCCACTCGCAGCCCCCAAGCCACTCAGGCACCTGAGGCTACATTCACACCTACCGCCGCTGGACTGCGACCAGAGGAACCATCCAGATATTATTCCAGACAGTGTTAAGAAGTGGATGCAACTGGCCATCTGCCAAGGAATTGTGGAAGGTATCCAGCAGTTGGCCAGACCAGGTCCTCAAATGATGGCACCCGAGGTTGAATCCGTTTCTGGCAGATCCCTCTCCAGACCGGAGCATCGCCATGGTCAGGTACTTCTCCAAAAGGAGATGCCCTTTCCAGAAGGGGAGCAGGAGGAAGAGGACATGGGCCTTGAACACTTCGGGGAAGAGGAAGGCTCAGATAGGGGGTCCTTACACTACTCTGAACCCCTTTCAGAGGTGGAACCGATGGAAGGAGAAATGTCTGAGGATGAGGGGATTTCTCCGGATCAACCCACCTCCATAGGCCTGTTCAAACCCCATCTGTTCAAGTCCTTGCTTTTCAAGGCAAAAAACATTTTGGGCCTGATGACCCAGTCACCCTCTGGTTCTTCCCCAGCAGCTCCTGGAGACCCAGAGGACTCTATTTTCAAGCAGCCGGTTGTGGAGGCTGAAATTATTCCCACTCCACCCATTTTCTCCGACTTAGTCTCAAAACAGTTGGCCTCATCGGGGCCCCTCCCTGCCCCCTCCAGTCAGGACAAGAGATTTTTTAAATCTCAATTTGGATTTCTTTTCCCTGTTATTCCCAAAGTGGATGACCCCATAGTAAGATTAGCATCATCTTTTACCCCAACTGACACTCTGAAAGCTCTAAAACCAGAGGACAAACGGGCCGAGATGGCACTACGCCGGGCGCATCAATCCAATGCTTGGGCCATTCGATCAGCCAGGGCCGCATCCTTTTTCACTCGTTCTTCTATTCGATGGCTCCGCCAGTTGAAGCAGCATGTCCCCCCATCTAACACCAGGGCACACCAGGACATTGCCAAGCTTACAGCTGTGGTAGAATTTGCGGCCGATGCCACCTTTCATTCTGTGAAGTTTTCTTCCCAGGCCATCTCCTCACACGTTACAGCCCGGCGTCTGCTCTGACTTAAACACTGGCAAGCAGACATTAAGAATAAAGCTAAATTAGCTTCTGCCCCCATCTCGGGAGGCAAATTATTTGGCCCGGCCCTGTAATTATAGTCACACAATAAATTATAATAATAATATATAGAACCCTAAACTTGTTAATTAACTAATACTTAATGTTCTTACTATTTCCCCTAGATATCTGGTCAAAATATAACAATCTCTATTATTAATACATCAATTAAATCAATTAATTCAATTATTTTACAATCTAATACAAATTCAATATTCCTTTACTCAATATGCATATTTATAATCATTATTGAGAGAATAAAGAAAGAGAGATAATTCATCATAACACCATCTAATAAAAAAGAAGGAAGAAAAAAAAATTGATCAAATGTATACAAAAAAAAGAGAGGAGTAAATGGTAAAGAAAGGAGGGAAATCTAGAGGTAGGATATGGTTTTCCGTCTCTCAATTTAAAAGCTTTCACTCCAGACACACCGAAAGTGGGAGCGGGGGGGAATTTGCTGAATAATAACTACAGTTCAGAAGTTTCGGATTTTGTTTTCTATCTTAATGTCCCTAAGTTCAATTGTCCTGGTTTTCTTCAAATAAGCCTCCCCCTCAAATAGATCAGTATTCCCAGTATTCTCCCAAAGGGCTGTTAAGTAGATTGTATCAGTTAAATCAGTTATATTGTTGCAACCACTTCAGCGTTTCTAAGTGCTGCCAATGGTGCCGCGCTGTCTTTTTTTCCCGTCGGGTTCGCTCTTCTTCCTGTCTCCGGTTTGATAAAGTCTGTCCAAATAGCAATCAAATAGAATAGACTAAATCCTCCACGGCTTCCAGGCTCTTTCCCAATGCTAGTCTCCCAATCTCATAGACTTCCCTTTTCACTCTTTATTGTCTTCACTTTCTCTTCTGTCTGCCGAGCCTGTTCACTTTCACTTGTCTCGGCTTCACTTTTAGCCGCTTTCTTTTAGGGCTCCAGACAGACACTATTAACACTTGTAACAGCCTATTATCAGTCTGCAACTTTCCAATCTTCCTCTCCGCCGCTAACTTTCTCTACCACTCTCTTCCCAAACGATCTCACAAACTGTCACTCACTCATTTCTTCACATCAGTGGCAGTCCGGACTTCGGAGCCGCCATTGACAGTTCTTGTTCGTTGGGCTCTGGAGGGCTTCCTCTTTGCTGCAGGGGGGTTGCCTTCCCCACACTGCAGCCCGAGGCTTCCCCACACTGCAGCCCGAGGCTTCCCCACACTGGCACGAATCTCTCCAGGACTTGAACACCCTCAAAGGATTGCACCAACCACAAGAAGAGATTAGCTGAAACCGCGAGTGGACTTCTGCACCTCTGTTCGTCCTTGCCTTGCCACCAGAAGTCTCAGGTTATATTTTTTTCTGATTATGGCCTTGTTTGTTCCCTAATTGTCCATCTAATACTGTTTTCCATACTGTGTGTTGGTTGCTAGAAAAAAATGTGCTAGACTGTTTGTTTGTTTGTTTCCTTGACTTACAGTTATATCTTTTAAATATATAAATGGGATTATCTTCATGTGTCTGTTCTGTTATTGTTAATTATTTCCAAACTTTTGATCAGACAAATAACTTTTAAAAAAATGCTTATTGAAATTCAGGTTGGTGTATTGCTTATGGAGAATAATTATTTTATTTTCTCCCTATCAGATTGGCAATTACTAGTCATAAACTAGTCATAAACTATTAGTTATTGAGTTGCTACTGTCTCATTTACAGAAACTTTATTGCAGAAGACATTTCTCACCCTGTCTAATTTTAGCACTCACTCAGGATTTTTAGTTCATGTTTTCAGCCTTCAGTTTTGTGTATTGTTCTTTATATAACTTCCATCATTCAGTGCTTTCTTATTCCAATAATTAAATTAAATAAACCCATTGAACTGAAAAACAAAGTATATGAAAGACACCTTTGAAAACTGGAATATTTTATGTATATTGTTTTGCCTAACACAATTTAATTTTGTTTACTTGAGCCTAGTAAAACTCAGGTGTTACAGAAGTGTTACAGAAGGGTCCTAGAGCAAACTCCTGTGAGGGCATCCTAGTCTAGAGTATTCTAAATATAGAAGTACACCAGTATGCCTCATATTTTAAGCAAAACAAACATGTCACCCTTTCTTCATGATACTAAAAAGCAATACAAAGAAAAAAAATTCTGATTAGTTAAATTACATTAATTTAGAAATGTGTTTATTTTATTTCAGACAATAAAAGGGATTATATTACTGAAGATTATAAACCATAATTACATTCACGCTAGGATCCTATAAAACAATACAGTGTACTAGTAGAGCAATGCATTGTTGATTTAATAAATTTATATGGCTGCCTGAACACAACTCTGAGTAGTGAACAACCAACAATTTAAACAATGTCACACCTCTTAAAAATATAGCAATATAAATAAAAGCAAGACTGCTGGAGAAGAACATCTATTTAAACACATGCTCCCCATGGGATTCCAGGACTGCTGGAAAAGCTACATTTTCAAGGTCTTCCAAAATGAGCTAAAAGGAAGAAAGCTAACATTTATTTATTTATTTATTTATTTATTCATTTTACATAGCAGTAAAAAATATACAGATATATCAATTTACTTGGAGAAAGTAAAAGGTAATTGAGGTAGCAGTATAATCTCTCTTATAAATAGCATACTTTTTCTCAGTATATTTTCAGAGTGGTAAAATAACATATTTTTAATATAACTCCTTCCCCTTAAAAATTATGTGCAATAAAAATAATACATGTCTAGAAAAAGGAATGAGACCAGACATCTTGTTCATGAAACATAGATAGTAGAGGGACTGCAGCATAACGTAAAAATATGTTAACTGAAATTATAAAATAGGGTAATGGCTAGTGCTAGTTATATTGCAGCAAAAATAGGACTCAGAATAAATATATATTTCCCTCTGAAATTAACAATATACTCCCAGCTAAAATATACTTGTAACAGGACAATGCTAGCTTTGCATTCAGTGGATACAATCTATGCCATACCTATGGAAAGATAAAAGTTTTTTTAAATTATTCATGTTAGTGTTGAACAATAAAGAATAGAAGCCTCTTTCAGATACTCTGTCTCCCACCACTTATCTGGACCATAACCAACTAATGGAATTTTAGAAGCAGGTCCAACAATTCACTCCTTTACAACTGCTTTCTAATTCATACTGTACATGATCTTGATTTCCATCTTTCCAAACATTAGAGCTCCAATGTTCACCCAGTATTGCTTTGTAAAGTTAGATGGATAGCATATTAATTTAATAAATAAATAAATGGTAGACCAAATATTCAAAAGAAAGAAAATGTGTTTTTTTCAAAGACGAAATTCAATCTACTCTACAGTTCCTGCAGTGCTTTATTAGTAAACAGCTTTACTATTTTACTATTAAAACCAGAATACTAAAGACAGGTACATGAATGTATTGCATTTTTAATATTAAAAAAGCAGATTAAAATAGAAGGTCTTACCAAATTTGTTATAATTCCACTGAATTTTAGTAAAGTTAATTTCTAATAAACTGTATATAGGACTCAAAACATAGTTGAGTTTCCACCTCATGACTGATGGAAAATATTGAAATATATAAATCCTTATACCATAATTCCCGTAGCCACTCTTAAAAAATGTAATACTTATATTCTGTAAATAAATGATAGGGATAAGCACACTCTCTTATAGTAAACAGAAACATATGTTAAAAATGTTTCTCTGTGGTTTAAGGCAAATGCATGGCATTTTCATTAGATTTCAAGGACCATAGTTCAAATTAAATTGTTTGACATGTAAACCTGATTTCTTTGAGAAATTTAGTGATTTGTATTTGTAAGTCAGTTTACCAATATAAGGTCAATAGTCTTCCCATGCTGTCAGGAAAATTGCCAATTCTATTATTAAACAATCATGTTATGGGGGAATTATAATCTCTAGATTATAATTTTTTGGTCCTTGTGTAGAATTTGGTGTTCAGAAGTTTTTACCTGAAACAATATACGATATGTATACTGTGTGTATCGTATATATGTATACATTTTCATGTACTTATGCAATGCTTAATTATCCTTTACGTGTATAAGAAAAGCAAAATAATTCTCTATAAATTGCAACAGATCAGAAAAGAGTGTTTATTTGAGATCATAGAGGAAAATACAGCTATTCTCTAAGGTATAGAAATACACTATCTATTTCTTCAAATTCTTTTATGGGCAAAAGATTCACATTTATTTTTTGCTGATTAAATATATTCTTTGAAATCTTAGATATTATTTTGACAAATACTCATCCACATAGTATAAGTGGCACAATTGTGAAGAGAATGAGCAGATGTAATATGACAAATAAAGAATTAAGTATACCACTGTGTAAGCTCTTAGCCACCACATTTCACTGGGTTTGCATCTGTATGCCTGAGATCAGGGTGACATTAACTTTTTACCAGAATGTTTTTCATGATTTATGTCTACATTCCTTCACAAGCACACAAATTAGCAGGGAAGATGAAGGTTTGCTGGCAAAAGATTTGTAGAGCTGCTGATTCTCAGTGGTAAGTCCTTTGAGAAGTATATCATGAAAGCTATAAATCTGAACTAATCATAAAGGATGAAAGCAGCTGAAATAATAGACTGTCTGAAAATGACCACATTACAAATTTGACTGTATAGGCAATAAAATGTGGTGGCCCTTATATTTTGTTACAGATGTAGAACTAAAATATCATATCTGAAACATTTCTACAAATGTCAAAAGAGTTTATAAAAATCAAAGCAAAAGACACAACAAGAGTTTGAAATACTGACACTCAATTAATAGAAAGTGTCATCTGAGTTTAGAATGTAGGACTTTCAGATTTTAATTGTGGAGATATTGTATAGATATGTATAGAAAGACACAAACGAAGATGATTTGTGATGTATCATGCCAACTCATTTTAAGTTCTTTTTATCCAGTGAGTTATGTGAGTAAAAATATCTAAGATTATGCTGTAAAAAAGTTTATTCCTATAAAATTGTAGGCATTTAAGTTACAGCTTTTTTAGGCACCATGTCATATTTTTTGTTCCAGTCTTTTCAATATCTAATACTGGGTGGGTTAAACATTATTCAAAGCCATGGTTTAATAGTGATTAACTAAGCCACACTTATTGAATTTAAAATATGCTACCATAAACCATGATCAGCAGATGACAATTGCTCTGTTTCCAGATTGCAAACACCTTATGGCTTAGTATGATAAGTGAACTCAATCATTTTCTTAATATTATTTTTATGAATTTTGTGTTAATATTACAGTATTTTTAATTTTTTATGTTAAGATTGTTTTTCTATTTTTCTATTAAAGTTTTTCCCATTGCACATGTAATCTATACTATGGTTTTAATTTTTAGCCTGTAAATAATCCAAAAAATATTTTATTGAGTGCCATTTACGTACTGAAAATTAAGCCACCTCTCATTTATACAGATTCTTAGTCATCAAACTCATAGTTATCTCAAAAGTGCTTTTTCAAAAGGCAACAGGACATTTTTTTCTTGACAAAGACATTTCACTTCTCATCTAATAAGTTTCTTCAGTTCTGACTGAATGGTATGTGTGTGGGAGGGTGGGGGAATGGAAGAATTTTGCAGTCATCTGAATGTTTGCACTTTGCAGTTATCTGCTTGATAGCACTCTCTCTAAAAGCCACTGAGGCCATCTGCGCTTTATTAGTGCTGTAAGAGTCACCTGAATTTTCAATCAATACAACACACATGCACACTTTAAACAAGAGGACACTAAGGAAGAAACTTTTTCCACCACAATGATAAAACACCCAGACAGAAACTAAACAATGTGATATGTGCAATACAATGCAGTGTACATTGGAAAAACAAAACAACCACTTCACAAATGCCTGGAATAACATAGGAGAACAAATCCATCAGGATAAGAGTTAGTGGTCTATCTGCATTTGAAAAACAAAAGTCACTATTCTGAAGACAGCAAAATTCACATTATGGATAGAAAGGATCACTGATTTGAAAGATGGATAAAAAAGGCCATCTATGTTAAAATTGGACAGCCCTCAACAGAGAGAGAGAGACATATGACACATCCAGCATAGTTCTTTCAGTAGTTCCAAGAAGATTCTACACCCATTTGCAATTTGATTCAGGAGACTCTGTGGGCACAGACAAACCCACAGGTGGCCTCAATGGCTCTCAGAGAAAGTGCTAATGACCAGATTATTGCAAGTAATATAAATTCTTCCATTCCCCCCTACCCCCCATCATGCAGTCAAAACTAAAGAAGCTTCTTGGATGAGAAGCAAAATGTCTTCCTCAAGGAAAAAAGAAAGCACAATTTCCATTTGAAAAAACATCTTTGAGATGAGCCAATTCTTGTGCATTTACACTACCTATGTTTTTTTAAAATGTGTAGTTCAGGGTGACTGACTGTCTATAGTGCATTAAATAATAAATATTTAGTTTTGGGATAGCATCAGAGGTGATATTCAGCAGATTCTGACTAGTTCTGGAGAACTGGCAGCGGAAATTCAGAGAACCAGCAAATACCATCTTTGACTGGCCCCGCCCCCATCTATTCTCTGCCTCCCGAGTTCCAGCTGATCAGTTGGGTCTTCTTTTGTTGCCCTGGATAGGAGAATGGAGCTGGAAAGCAGGTTAATGGGGTGGGGACGGAATGGGATTTTGCAGTAACCTTCCCCCAGGAGTAGGGAGGGAATAGGGATTTTACAGTATCCTTCCCTTGCCATGCCTACCAAGCCATGACATCAGAGGTGGTATTCAGCAGGTTCTGACCAGTTCTGGAGAACCAGTAGTGGAAATTTTGAGTAGTTCAGAGAACCAGCAAATACCACCTCTGACTGGAGATTTTATAATATCCTTTTCCTGACATGCCCACCAAGCCATACCCACAGAACCGGTAGTAAAAAATTTGGAATCCCACCACGGCATGACATGTCCACCAAGCCATGCCCACAGAACTGGAAGTAAAAACCCCATCACTGGATAACATGGTATGAGAAGTAAAAATGTGCAGGGCTTTAGATCTGAAAGCAAAATGTCCTTAAACGAATCAATGTACAATATTATTTTATACTAGCACTCCTCATAGAAGCTGTATTGTTGCTACTCTATACAGGTTATCCAGATTGACTCTTTCTACACAAAGAGATTGCATTAGCTTATGCATGGGCATAAAAGAAATGTTGCCAAAGGGATTATCTTTAAAAACTGCTCTTTTGAGACTTTCTTTAGTGAATGGTATTCTTCTTGTTGTAGCAAAGTCAGTTTGATCTAGTGGTTAAGGGACCAGATAGAAAACCAGGAGGTTCGAATTCTAGTGCCACTTTTAAATATTTGACTTTGCACTAGGCCCTATATCTCACCCCATGATATCAGGCTTGGACAATTCTAACCACAAACAATGGATCAACATTCAATAGATCTGAAAAGCACACATTATACCTGCATAAAAAAATGCTAGTCCAGAACTTTGTACTGAAATTGAAGGGGTGAAGGAGAAGTGCAGAAATAAGGGACTACAACCTATAGGAACTATCTCTGAGAAGCTGATAATTTTGAATGCTGCTGTTTGGATGCTATGGCAATGTTGGAATATGTGAGGGTACTGTTCACTCTGCTATGTAATACTGAGTCAACTGAAATTATTTCTGACATGGAAGTGAATCACCCAAAATGTCTTGTGTGATTTCAGTGCTCATATAAGGATCCTAATTCAGCAAATACTATTGACCATAGTGTCTTTCTGGATTGTGTAGCTGGATTAGACCTTGGGGAATACTGATTTCCAATGGTTCTGCCTTGTAGCTGGGAGATGTTGAAAGGTTGGTGTTAGTGAAGTACAGCTCTGATCTGTAGTGCCCTCAAGGTTTTATTTTCCTCATTATACTATATTTCAATATTTGAAATAAATATGGCAGGTCATGTGGAGCTCTGGAGTGGAGTGCTATCAGTACATGGATAACATCTAGCTTTGTTTATCTTTTAGTTGCAAAGAAGCAATCAGTACTTTTGAGTAATTATTATTATTATTATTTTGAGTGATGATTAGGGGACTGTAGGCTAAAACATATGAAGAATGATTACAGGAACTGGGCATGGCAAGTCTAATGAAGAGAAGGACCAGAGGAAACATGACACCAGTGTTCCAATATTTGAGGGGTTGCCACAGAAAGGAGAAGGTCAAGCTATTTTCTAAAGCACCTGTAGGCCAGACAAGAAATAATGGATGGAAACTGAACAAGGAAAAATTTAACATGAAAATAAGAAGAAACTTTCTGACACTGAGTACAATCAACCAGTGGAACAGCTTGCCCTTAGAAGTTGTGGGAGCATCATCACATGAGATTTTAAAGAAGAAATTGGACTGCCATTTGTCAGAAATGGTATAGGATCTCCTGCTTAAGTGGAGGGTTGGACTAGATGACTTACAAGATGACTGGCCCCACCCCCATCTATTCTCTGCCTCCCAAGTCCTAGCTGATCGGCTGCATTTTCTTTTGTTGCCCTGCACAGGAGAACGGAGCTGGAAAGCAGGTTAGTGGGGTAGGGAGGGAATGGGGATTTTTCAGTATCCTTTCCCTGCCATGCCCACCAAACATACCCGTCAAGTCAAGCCACCCCCACCAAGCCACCCCCACAGAACTGGTAGTAAAAAAAATTGAATCCCACCACTGCATTAGATACAGCCTGGGCCCATCTCTCTGGCCAGGATGGGCAAGGTTCTGATTCACAAATGCTAAAAGAAGCCTGTGTCTTGGGTCCCCAGAAGCATATTATGATATATCTACTCTAAGTGAACACTAAATGCTATAAAATTCTAAAGGATAATGAAAATTCCATCAAATGTTCTCTATGTAATACGCTCATCACGACTGCTTGGGATTACCCCAGCAAATGATTCAATATGAATCATGATTGGAATCATCCAATGAGTTTCCATATCTCTGCAAATCATGCAGACCCGAACTGGATCTGTTTGAGAGAGTTGATACCATAGAAACACGAATAACATCCCTTGATACCATAGTAGCATCCCTGGATGCTTTAAAATATTATCCAACCTTGAAAAAAAAAAGACACAATGCAAAAACCTGAACATCCAATAGCTACAAACCACATCTCTACCCAACGAGACCTTGTTTTTTTTTTATAAAAGTTTTTATTGTTTTTAACATACAAACAAACAGACAAAACATAAAAACATCAGCTCCCCCATATTTATATACAACCAGTGAGTCGGTTGGTTCATCAGTTTTGTGCGTTCACTTCATAGTCACAATTACAATTACCTTATATAATGACTCTTATCGTCAATACAAACTTATAAATCATCATATCATTATTAAAAAAAAAAGAAGTTTGACTGTACTTTTGTTCGATCGTGCCTTTGTGAGATAACTATATTTTAAGTAATTTATTCTAAAACAAATCATATAATCATGCCAGTTCTATCCTAAAGTAAAAGAAAAAAAAAAGGAAAAAGAAAACCATTATATAAATATAATATCCAATACCAAAAATGAGAAAAGAAAAATAAATTCAATATTATTCCTTATTATCTAGCATTTCAAATATTCTATTTTTGTATTTCATCATTCAGCCATTGATAGAAAAGATCCCAAATTATATAAAATTTTTTATCTTCTTGCTCTCTGATTTCAAAAGTCAATCTACTCATCTCAGCACATTCCAATATTTTCTTTATAACTTCTTCCTGTAATGGAATTTTCTCATTTTTCCAATTCTTTGCAAATACAATCCTAGCCGCAGTCAATACATTTACAATCAAATATTTCAACTCTTTGCTATAAACATCTGGTAAGATTCCCAATAAAAAAAACTCCGGTTTCAAGTCTATGTGCTTCTTTGTCATTTTTTCCAGCCACATGTGGATTTTAGTCCAATATTTTCTAGCATCCTCACAAGTCCACCACATATGGTAGTATGAACCAGGTTTCTGATGACATTTCCAGCATTTTTCGGATTTGTTCTTGAACATTCTTGCTATCCTTGTCGGAGGAAAATGCCACCTGTAAAACATCTTATACAAATTTTCTTTATAGGCTGTAGACATTGTCATTTTATAATTTTGCAACCATAAATTCTGCCATTTCTCTAAATCAATCCCATATCCAAAATTCCTCCCCCAAGCAATCATAGTTTCCTTAACTTGTTCTTCCTCCAGCTTAATTTCCAATAAGTAACCATATAATTTTTTAATCACCTTTTCATCAGTACCCATCAAAATCTTATCTAAATCAGTTTGTTTATCATAAAATCCCTCTGTTTTGGAATCCTCATGATACTTTGCATGTATTTGCAAATATGAAAACCAATTCATCTGTATACCTTGTTCCTCTAATTTTTGTATCGATTTAAGTTCACCCTTTTCATCTAGTAATTCCCCATAGCTAACTGTTTGTTCCTTTTTATAAATTATAGGGTAAGAAAATGCTTCTATCGTCGATAACCAAACTGGAATTTTCAAATAACATTGTTTTTTTGTCTTCTCCCAATTTAACCACAGAGACTCCCGTATAAAATGTCTTCTAAAATACCCCTGTGTTTTGGTTCCCTTATACCATAAAAAAGCATGCCAACCCAGCAACAAATCATGACCTTCTAATGTCAACAATCTAGTTTTCCTTAATGTTATCCATTTTTTAACCCACATCAAATTTGCAGCTTGGTAGTACAACTCCCAATTAGGCAGGCCAAACCCTCCTCTGGTTCTGGCATCCTGTAAAAGCTTTAACTTTATCCTTGCTTTCTTGCCTTGCCATATATACTTCAAAACAATTTTGTTTAAATCCTCAAAATAGTCTTTTCCAAGCTAATTGGTATTGTTTGAAACAAAAATAAAATTCTGGGTAAAATATTCATCTTAATTGTTGAAATCCTTCCTATTAATGACAATTGTAGGTTTTCCCATTTCTTCAGATCTAGGGCTATCTGTTGTTTAAGTTTAATATAATTATTCTCTTTTAATGTACTACATCTTGATGTCAAGTATATCCCCAAATACTTAACCTTATTTGTCACTTGAATTTTTAACAATTCTGCCAATTCTTCTCTTTGTCTTAGCAACATATTCTTTGTCAAAATCTTAGTTTTATCTTTATTTATTTTCAGACCGGCCACCTCCCCATATGCCTCTATCTTTTCCAACAGCTTCAAGGCTGTTTCTATAGGATCTTCCAAGATAAAGACTAGATCATCTGCAAAAGCTTGTAGTTTAAATTCTTCTTTTTTAATTTTCATTCCTTTTATAGTTTTATCTTCTCTGATATTTCTATTCAACACTTCCAAAGTCAATACAAATAGCAAGGGAGAAGGGAGGAGCTTGCGCCGTGACGATACGGTCTGCAATCGAGCTCCTCGATTGCAGCCGATATCTCTGTTACCGGCCGGTCCAAACGGACCTATGCTGTCCCGTAGGGACAGCTATCGTGAAGAGCGTACCCTGAGGACTCCGGGGATATCGCAAAATCCCTGGAAGACCCGGGTGAAGCTCTTTTTGCTGGCAGCGGAGAGGCAGCCCCCATGCTGCTGAAGTCGGGGCAGCTCCAGAAAGAACGGGTCTGAGAGAGAGTCTGTCGGTTGGGTGAGAAACTTTTTTTTTATTTAATTTTTTGGAGTTCTGAAAGTTCACTCTGATTATTAGAAGAAATCTGTGTGATTTTTTTTTTTGACAAAATTTACTAAGCGGCGTTTTTTCTAAGGGAGACGTCAAAGAGAGGCTTTACTTGCTTTTTTTTTTTCTTTTGCTTCCGGACTTTATTGCTATTTACTGGATAACTGGACGGTTCCTTTTTATATTTATATATTTTATTCTCCCTTTGGACTTTTCATATTATTTTTTCTTTTAGGCTAGAGGCTCCCTTTGTTTATTTTTTTATTTTTATTTTTTTGCCTTTATATGTTTGTGTATTCCTTGCCGGTTCTTTTTTTTATTCTAATGGAGAGGAGGGGGGAAAGTGAGAACTAAGAAACTTTGTAACACTGCCAACTAGAGGCTTGGAAATATTTTACTTGAACTGGAAAGAGGTGAAAGACTGCTTCTCAAGGACATGTTTTGATAAGATAGGGAAAGCGCCTTGTAGAATATTATTACAGGTGTCTTTCTGGATTCTTGTCTATAATTAAACATTTATGGCTTAGCTTTGAAGCTTGTGGGAAAGAGAAGGGAGTCATAATTAGAGCCTTGGACAATTAAACAGAGTGCAGTGTATTGTGGCTTACTTTCTTTTTCTAATCTTTTTTTTTTAGTTCCGCCACCCCCTCCACCAGCATCAACCTATATTTTTATTCTAGTAAGGCTTTTATTTTTTAAGTTTGATTTATTTGCAAGGGGAAGCCTCTGAATTTTTTATTTTTATTTTATTATTATTTTTTGATTGGATTAAGGTGTGGAATTTGAAGAAACATACTCTTTTTGCTTTTTTTTCCTCTTTTTCTTCTTTTTGGTTTTGCTCTTGTTTATTATTATTATTACTGGGTTTTTATTCTTATTTTTATTTTCTCTTGTGGATTACTTTTTAATTGGATTAAGGTCAGGAAGAACTTGAAGAATTTTTTTTCTCCTTTTCTCTTTTTTTGCCCTTTCTTTTTCTTTTTCTCTTTTTTCTTCTTTTTCTCTTATTATTGTTTTTTTTTATATTATTGGCTTTTTCAGTTTGGATTATAATTGGCTACTTTTTATTTGGATTAAAATTTGAAAGAACTTGAAGAGCTGGAACCACTTAAAATGAGTAAGAAACTTATATCTTCGGGAGCCTCTGTGTCTACTTCTGCCTCCCCACCATCTGGACAGCGTTCAATTCAGACAATGTTAAAGCAAGATAAAGAAAAAGAACAAGAAAGAGTAACTTTACAGATGATTATGCAAGGAATTCAAGATCTCAAGATAAAAACGGATACCATTGAGCAAAGAACAGGGAGAACGGAGGAAAAAGTGGAAAGTATTCAACAGATGATGGCAAAGTATGAGGAGAGACTTCAAAAAGTCGAAGAGGGGGGCAAACGAAGAGAGGAGAAGATTGGGAATATTGATAATAGATTAACAGTGATTGAACAAGAAAAAAGTGGGATGTTGAAGTGGGAGTTGGATAGGTCAGAATTCTATCTTAGATTTCAAAATATAGAAGAAGAAAAAGGACAAGATTTGGCTGCGATAATGATAGGAATCTTGGCGGACGCTTTGGGAATAACAGAAGAGAAGATGATGGATGGAATAGACGAGATATATCAAGTCTTTACAAGATATGCGATGAGAAATAATCTGCCCAGAGAAGTTCATATTAGATTTATTAAAAAATCCATGAAGACACAAATCTTGCAAGTGGCAAGAGAGAAGACATTGAAATATAAAGGTAAAGAAATTTTGGTTTTAAAACAAATACCTAGAAGAGTGAGAGAGATGAGAAGAGAATACCGATTTCTGACCAAAATGTTATTGCAAAAGGAGGTGACCTACAGATGACTGATCCCAGAAGGATTGATGTTCACGTGGCAGGAACAGAGATATAGAATCGATTCAATTGAGAAAGCAGAACTGTTCCACACAGAATTTTTTGGAGGGAGAGAAGGAGAGGCAGAAAAGGAGGCTTTATTAATTGAACCTCAAGAGGAACAAATGGAGATTGGACAAGAAGAAGGTGCAGTAGGTGGACAGGTGGATATTAAAGATCAGCGTGAATTAAGGCCCACGAGAGTGGTTAAATCTAAATATAAAATATAACCATGGAAGAGAAAAAACTGATTACAATGAATATAAATGGACTGAATTCAGCTGCTAAGAGAAGGAAGACTTTCCATAAATTAAGCAAACTAAAGTTTGATATAATCTGTCTACAAGAAGTACATATTAAAAAGCAACATGAACAATTGTTAGTACAACCAAAATTAGGGAAATTGTTTTCCTCTTTGACTCAATGTAAGAAAAGAGGGGTGGTCTTATATATCAAAGAGGCTATCCCAGCAAAACTGATTTATACAGATGAAGATGGGAGAATATTAATGGTGGAAATAATGGACAATAATAGAAAGATACTTTTGACTGCAATTTACGCCCCGAATGATAAACAGGAAGAATTTTATAAAAAACTACATACAAAGATGGCTGGACTGGACTATGTTAATATAATTATGATGGGAGACTTCAACGGAATCGTGGACAATAAACTTGATCATATTGCAACAGCAGCTAAGTATAATAGAAAAACTCTTCCTAAATCCTTTTTTAAAATGATAGATAAATTAACTCTAAAAGATATATGGAGAGAAAGAAATGTTAAACTTAAGCAGTATACGTTCTATTCAAATAGACATTCAACATGGTCCAGACTTGACATGATCTGGATCTCAACAGACTTAATATCTAGCGTTCAAGAAGTAAATATTGAAACAAGTACTTGGGCTGATCATAATCCATTGACAATCAAATGGAAGGGACAAAAAAAAAGATCGAGATGGACATTAAATAATACTATTTTAAAGGAGAAAGAATTTACACAATGGATGGAGAAAGAATTGGTTTTTTTTCTTAAAGAAAACAGAAAAGAAGATACTTCAATACAGAATGTTTGGGATACAATGAAGGCTTATGTTAGAGGCTTGATAATAGACTACACAAGAAAAAAGAATATTAGGAAAAGGCAAGCTTTTAAAGCCTTGGAGGATGAATATAAAAGACTCGAAAAAGAACTGCAGAAAATGCCACAGAAAAAAGACGTTAAACTGAAACTGGATATAATTAAACATAAAATGGACCTAATAGAGAAAGAAGAACTGGCACAGAAAATTAGGAATGCTAAACAGAATTATTTTGAAGATGCAAATAAGCCAGGTAGATGGCTAGCATATAAGCTGAGAAAGGAGAAAGAGTCGAGGAAAATATTGCAGTTAATAGATGACCAAGGTAAAACTTGTCATGGCAGCAAAGAGAAAAAAGAAATTATTCATGATTTTTACAAACATTTATATAAGAAAGAAGATATTGATGAGGAGAAAGTTAAACAGTACCTACAGAATGCAAATCTACCTAAGATACCTAAAGAGATTGAAGAAATGTTAGAAAGCAATATAACAATGATGGAGTTAAGCCAAGCACTTAAGAAACAAAATAATGGAAAGGCACCAGGTCCAGATGGGTTTCCTGTAAAATTTTATAAAACCTTTCAAGAATCACTGTGTATTCCATTGTTAGAAGTTATGAATGAAGTTATGTTAAAAAAGATGATACCTAAAACATGGTCAGAGGCCTATATTACACTTATTCCAAAAGAGGAAGCGGATTTACTTCAAATCAAGAATTATAGACCGATTTCTTTATTAAATGCAGATTATAAAATCTTTGCTTCAATATTAGCAGAAAGACTTAAAAAATACCTGAACAACTTTATTCATCCAGACCAAAATGGGTTCTTGCCAAAGCGACAAATCAGAGACAATATGAGAATAATTTTGGACACCTTGGAATACTATGAGGTGCATCCAGAAAAGCAAATGGCTTTGATATTCTTAGATGCCCAAAAGGCATTTGATAACGTGAATTGGAGATTTATGTTACTTTTAATGGAACAGATGGGCTTTGCTAGAAGATTTATTCAGGCAATAGAAGCAATTTACAATGAGCAAACAGCTATGGTAATGATGGAGGGAGAATTTACAGATCCTATTAGCATAAGAAAAGCCAACGAGACCTTGTTGATGATCCAAGCTCTGTAAAGGACCTTGGAATACTCACCTCTAATGATCTAAGTGCTAGAGCCCACTGTAACTACATAGCCAAAAAGGCATTAAGAGCTGTTAACCTAATCCTACATAGCTTTTTCTCTGGTAATATCACACTGCTAACTAGAGCATACAAAACATTTGCTAGACCAATACTCAAATACAGCTCATCAGTCTAGAACCCAATTATGTATCTGATATTAGCACAGTTGAGAAAGTCCAGAAATATTTCACAAGAAGAGTTCTCCACTCCTCTACTCGTTGTAGAATACCTTATGTTACCAGACTTGAAATTCTAGACCTAGAAAACCTTGAATTATGCTGTCTTTGGTCTGATCTAAGTATGGTATATAAAATCATACATTGCAATGACTTACCGGTCAGTGAATACTTCAGTTTCAACCATAACAACACAAGAGCACACAATAGATACAAACTCAAGGTTAACCGCACCAAACTTGATTGCAGGAAATATGACTTCAGCAACAGAGTGGTCAATGTCTGGAATACTCTACCTGACTCTGTGGTTTCTTCCCCAAACCTCCAAAACTTTAACCTTAGACTGTCTACTGTTGACCTCACCCCTTTCCTAAGAGGTCTGTAGGGGGCGTGCATAAGCGCACCAACGTGCCTACCATCCCTGTCCTATTGTTCCTTTTATTTTTCTTATATGTACCCATTTCATGTATTCATAACTATGTATATACTTATACCTATTATCTTGTAAGCGATTGACAAATCAAAATAAATAAATAAATAAATAAAAAATAGATTTAAAGTCAAGAGAATGTTAACCTATAACATAGAAGCCCATAGAAATCATAGCATCCATTAATTTCCAAATCATTCTTTATTCCAGGAAGGAAAAAGGGTTGAAAACACCCAAAATAGCTAGAGACTGTCAGTATATAATTTGCCTTCCATGTTGTGGAAAGGGACTCTGTCTTTCATTCAGAACTCAGTAATAGTATACTCAATTAAATTGTGAATGAAGCTGATTTTATTATAGACAGACCCAGCATTCAATAACATTATCCTGATGATGGAGTAATATACTCAGCAGGTTCAATTTGAAACGGAGGGCAAATGGGGATACAACCCTCAAATATTAGTCCCTTTCTTTTATCTTCTTTTCCTAGCCCCCGACCACTTCTCAAGTGGTAAACTGTCAATAACTTACAACTATAACAATAACAACACTATTTCTAACAATATAAATAGTGGAATGGAATGATGCAACTCCTGCTGACATCTTACACCAAAGCATCTAACTAAGCCCAGACTAACTCAGCAGAGAGGATCTCTTTTTTTCAGCACCCTACCAAGCCACCAAGCCCTAATTCTGTTATGTTTCAGGGTGTTCAGAGAGGTTATGACTAATTATTTATTGAATTTATATACCATTAAATTCCCAATAACTGCTTATTCATTTAAAATATTTATATGGCTACCCATCTTTCAGCCAACTTTGAGGGTCTATCAATCTCTATCTCTATCTGATGCTACATCCTGTAATAACAGAACAGATTGCGGATAATGTCCGTGATGACATTGACAGTGCCTATCATCTCAAGTCTACACAGCTTTGCTTTGGAAACCTCTTTAGAGGCTTTCTGAGATTAAGTAGCCTTGTTATTTCACTAACTTTTGTTATTAGTTTCCACGCTTCAATCCATTTTAGCTTTCCTAGATTTTGCACCTGAACCATCAAAATTCTATGGCAGGTCTCTAAGATCAATTCCAGCCAGCCCAAATTGGCCTTTGTTCAGAAAAGGAAAATAAGATTTTTACTTTATTTTCTGCCATGTCTGGCATAACTGCTAATAGCAGTTGTTAAATGGCTTATTTATAATTTGCTTAAATGTTTGGGCAACTACAAGAGGTGTAATTTCAATTGACTGTTCAATAATAGGCATCATAGGCCATTAAAATATTACATACCAGCCACTAGAACCTTACAAGTCAAAAGTGATTTACTGCTAATGAATGTACGGCATGATGAATACTTCCATAATTTCACACAGCTGTTGTTTATCCAGTATCATTTATAAAGCATTGTATGACAAGAAGCTGCAAAGAACATTTGCAGTATAAAATGTAATGCTGCTCATTTAACAGAAAATTATTTATCATTGGAATGGTAAGAAGACAGTGTTCATGATATACACTGCTTTTTATACAATTCAAGTTGACACACTGTGCTGAACCATAATCTGGTTTGGCTTACTATGTTACATATCTTAAAATATATGGTTTATGGTAAGAATGGGCAAACAAAAAATGAAAAAGAATACAATGAAACTTTGGGGAAAGTGTATATAATTTATGTAATGTAAATTAATGATTCTTCATACCTCTCTGGATTATGTCTGAACTTCTCCAAGAGAAATAGAGTTTGGGAAATCCTACACCAAGCCATGATTTCTTTAAATAAAATTCCACTGCCAAAATTTGCTTTTTAAATTAAAGCTATGGTTTATAAACCAAAACGCCCAATTTGTAAAACAAGGATATGATTTAGTGTGTGGTAAGAACTACATTTTTCCCCAGAATGGAGCTAGAAACGTTTATAGAATAAGTAACCATTCATATGATGCCTCCAAAGTGTTAAGGCTACATTTGTGATACTTTTTTGTGTAAGCTATCTCCGTGAAATGAAAATGTGAAAGTGGTTTGGAATTAGTTCTGTCAAGATAAAAAATATTCATTCTCATTGTTGTCCTTTCTCCATGTTCCATAGCAGAAAAGAGCTCTTGGTATCCTCCAGGATAGGACTGCATGTCCTTAGTATAGTATAAGGATCAGGGATTATTGTAATCATCTAAAATTACTGGAGAACAAGCTTTTAAATCTTGTTTTGTAGATAGCTCTGCTGTTGTATAATCATGTTGCTGAATAGCATCTCTTTTAGTTGACTGAATAGAGAAATATTGAAGCATCTTAACAAATCCGCTTCAAGAGTTGATGAACAGAAAGGAAAGTTATCAAACTAATGCAGCTGGCCTATATATTTATCTTAACCTGTTCCTGTTTGTAGTGGTTTGGCATTTCTAGTACTATCATTCAATACACAGATGTATTTTAGAGGGTCAAATGAATATATTTAATAAGCAAGGAAGGGAGACAATAGATTGTATTCACAGTGCAAAGGTCCAATAATTAATAAATGTTATGTAATAAGCATATCAAAAGGTTATGTAATAAAGGTTATGTAATAACCAGAATATATAACAATACAGCATTTGCAATTGAGGACAATTAAATCTATGTCTTCAGCATTAATATCTCTATAATTACATTAAGAAACATGATAGAGGAGATGGCTATGTACTTGCTGGACTGAACATTTCTACAAATATTATATGGTACATCATTTAGAGGATCCAAAAGAATGTAATACTATCACTTGTAAATGTAAAAATAAAATTATTTAGCCACTTAAGCTTTTTTGATCTACGATTCAAAAATGTGATAAAATTACATTTTTGATGTTGAGAGTTCTTTATGTAGGAGTAATACCTCAAGCCCCTTAAAGAAAAATAGAATATAAATCTCACAAACAAGCTATATTATGTATTATTTATTCATTGTATGACATAGAGATTGGGGAAAGGCAGTTTTTTATCCAATGTTGTTTCCACATATTTTGTATGTTAAAATCATCTTCTACATGTACTTTAGTGGTAGAAATATCTGGATGTCTAGATCTCAGTATCTTTTACTCCAGGCACAATGATGCTCAATATTGGTAATTGGGAATTATCAATAATCTTCAGGTGTTTTGGAGGATGGCATTTTTGGGTCTTATTTCTGAGGGCAATATATTACTCAAAATACAGTCAATATATAAGAATAGTTTGAACTGTCCCACTAACAATATACATTGCCTCATGCAATTCTGCATCATTGCTATTTGGGTATGGGTTATTAAGTCATCTTGTGACACAATATTCTGTTGCTGAATAAATCAAGCTGAATACAGATATCTGCAGTGTGTCTGTTGCCAAACTTCAACTAGTATCACACAATTTGTGCAGGATGTTATTTCTATTTGTCAATTTGGCAGCAATCTTTGTCAACTGTTCTTTATAGGAAAGTGTCCAAGGTACCCCAAGATATTTGTGATTGAGTCTGTTTTCCTTGAAATATATATTAAACTGTTGCTTGCTGATCCATTACAAAAATGAATGCATGTTATTTCTGTCTTGGTTGGATTAGGCTACAATCTCCATTTGCAGAAGTACTTATCTAATATATCTAAGTTTGAAGTGAGGATATCTTCAACTATCTCAAAGGATTTATGTTAGGTGACTAAAGTCCAGTCATCTGCATAGCCAAACTTTCTGGTCTTTGTATGAAAAATATCAGCCATGTATAAAGATGAGAAGAAGGGATGCAAGAACCAAACCTTGTGATAGTTCATTATTTAGCATTTTAGGGACACTAATATTCTCTCCCATAGTCAAAATATTGTACCAGAAAGTATATTAATACTTTTCAGCATGATATTACTTGTATTAATTTAAATAACAATCCAATGGCTCCATAGTGTACCATATGCTGCATTTAGATCTATTAAAGGAAGCTGATGTTTTTTGTTTTGCCTAATATTCTGCTTCTTTATAGGTTGTTAATGAAAGCACTTGGCCAGTGCAACTTTGAGCAGGGCAGAACCTGGCTTATTCCTACTGATGTAGTATGCCAAGAGTGGTGTGTAATGTAGCAACCATGCTAAGTAATTGGAAACAATCAGAGAAGTTATCTGAAACAGGAGCAATGTGGTAAATTAAAAACTTACAATCAAGCAAGAAAGAGGTAACACCATCCTCTTCCCCAATGCTTCCAATAGTAAAGAGCAATTAAATTCTCCATTTAATCTAGGGCCTAAAGGAAAAAATGGTTTTCAAGGGTCATTTAAAGGAGAGCAGGACCAATTTGGACCAATTTGAGCCTCTTATGGGAACTCTTCCAGAAGGCAAGTGCCCTGATAGAGAAGGAATATTTCCTAGGTCCCATTAGATGCTTTTAAGATTGAACCTGCAGCATCAGGTGGGCAAAAACAATAGTAGAAAGAAAGCTTTATAGACATCAAGCAGCAAAATGGACTGCAGGCAGAACATTAGTTTCAAGTTGTGCAGCTCATACATACTACCAACACCATTGCATTCTGGCTCAGCTGCAGTTTCTGAGCACCCCCAAATAAAGTCCATTGCATCAGTCCATATACAAAGTGATTAAGGCATAAGTGACTCGGGACTCCTAGTCAAGAACACAGTGCAACATATTTACAAATTTAAATAAATACACTCCTAGCCATGTACAGCTGCAGAGACCCTGCAAAGGGTACGTTTTTCGTGCTAGTATAGCCAGAGTCTTCTTTCATGTGCCAGACATCTATAAGTAGACCAGTGGTGGGATTCAAATTGTTTTACTAGTGGTTCTGTGGGTGTGGCTTGGTGGGCGTGATAGTGGAAGGATACTGTAAAATCTCCAGTCAGAGGTGGTATTTGCTAGTTCTCCGAACTAGTCACTATTGCACTATTGGATCTCCAGAACTGGTCAGAACCTGCTGAATACTACCTCTGAAGTAGACCCTAGGTAGAGCATGAACAAGGCCCTGGGTGGTCCATGAGAGAGAGAGAGCTGTATTGGCATAAGAGATGTCCCTGGCTGGCACAGTAGGATTGCGTGATGTTGCAATCAGGAACAGGCAATGAGGACAGCTGGTGGCTAAAAGGTAGCTGTAAATTATGGATGAACACAAATGGGCCTGAACTTTGTGTCCAGGACCTTAAGGCCCTTAAATGGCTGGGACTTTGAGGACTGATTGTATTGTCCCCTTGTTCAGTGTTAATGTAACTTTGAACTATTGATAAATAAATAGATGTTAAACAAGGATTACCTATATTGCTTTAATTCAATGCCTTATTTCACAGATTCAGTGCTTTACAGTTAAATAAATACAGAGACTATGATGTTTTGCAGGAAAGAAAAAGCATAGCTTTGTAGAATTGGCATATAGTTGATATTTAACATGATATTCATGAATGCCATTTCCTAACAGGTCTAGACAAATACATTGGGAACATTGGGGACATTAAATAACATGAGAAATAAATATTAAAGTGATTGGACAATTTTGGGGGGGTTTCTTCAGAAAAACAATTTACCATCATTATCACCAAATAATATCTGAATTGTACTTAAAGTGCTTCTGTGACATATTGTGATTAATAGTGCCCAAGTGTGGTTAATTGTTGAGGTCAAACCAGTCAATTTCCATTTCCATATCCTGATAGAGATCACCAACAAAAATATATAAAGTGTTCCCAATAGTTTCTGCAATCATTCCTAGATTGGCCATTATGAAGATTATCCTGTATCTAACGGTTCCTTCAGTAAATATTTCCACAAACAGGACAAATGCAGGCATATTGAACACACGCCAATAGCTATTAAATTGCCTGAACCCAAGAAACAGGTAGGGAATTTTTCCTGGAAAAAAAAGAAAAAATAATAATATGAATGGCTGTTGATAGGACAGTTTCCTTAATGCATCATGAAAAAAACAGTCTAGGGAAGTAACAGCATAAACAGAACCAAGAATATTATTATGTCTATTCTTTTCTAATGACTATTTCTATCAGATCTCTAATTGATGATTATATATCATCAAATTGGTGCCAACTCTTAAGACTACAGAAATAGACTTTCTTAAAATGAGTCAGGTCTTTAGTTTTAATAAATACCTATGAGTCCTTTCTTAATAAATTAGTGAATCTTTTCTTTAAACATAATACTGAATATTCCACAATTTAATAGGACATTCAAGAATCCCATGATTAAAAGGGTAGGCTCACAGGCAATGTTTTTCAGGGGCAAGTTTTCCAAAGTCAAGCAGAGATGTTCAATGAGGAATAATTGATGAAAAAGTGCTTTTTCCGTGGATATTAGAGCATGCTTGTTTCCTCAGACTCAGACATTATCATGTTCATGTATAGGCTGATTTTTTAAATCATTATGGAAGGTGAATATGAAATAATTGTTAATTATGCAGGAATACAGTGAAATTGTCCGTAAATACACACTTCAAGAATAAAATTTCTTTGAGGCCACTGAGTAGCAATATTTTGACAGTTTAATTGATTCACAGTTCTTTGCAGGTATCATTGGCAATTTTTTACTTTAATTATTCACAAGCCAGCAATTGCTTTAAAAAGTTGGTAGCATATTTCCATGTTTCAGTATAATTTTAATTGCAGTTTTTAAATAATCATGTAACCTAGATATGAAAAGGAATGAGGCAAAAATCTTGCCTCTGCAAGATGATTGTCTCTTTCTTTTAGATACCAGCTGGCACAAATTTTGGACAAGGTCTAGGTTGCAGAATCTGGACTGGTCAAACTAAAAATAGAAGAAAAATTAAGCATTTTATAATGTTCTTCTTTTTGAATCAATAATAATATTTTTTTACAAAAAGCAAATCCACACTTTATCTCCTGTCAATGTGGGAGTGGTGATAGACAGTTAGGGGCCTTAACAAATAAAGATTTAAAACATAAACATGGCTTCCCATCTGAAATATCTGGGTCTAAACCTTTTCTTTCTACTTCCTAAGTAGAAGGGTAGGCGAAAAAGGACAGTCAACATTTCATATCACAAACATGGGTTCAACTCAGATAAAGGTAAAGATTTTTCCTGTCATGTTAAATTCTAGGAGATGGTGATTATCTCTATTTCTTAGCTGAGGGAGCCAGTATTGTTCAAAGACACTTCTGTGGTCATGTAATAAGCATGACTATATGCTGAAGGGCATGGAAGTTATTACCTTCACATCAAAGTGGTACCTATTTATCTACTCACATTTGCATGCTTTTGAACTTCTAGGTTAGCAGGAACTGTGGCAAGTAACAGCAGCTTACACAGTCACGCAGCAGGGTCTCAAACCTGGCAGTCAGTTTTCCAGCTGACAAGCTCAATGTCTTTAACGATTTAGCCATTGCGCCCCCAACTAGCCCCCAACTAATTAGATACACTAATTTAAGTAGAATAGAGTTTATATTAAATCTAGTTAATGGGTGGGTGGATGCGGGAAGGACAAACAAACCAGTTGCCGTTGCTCAGAGAGGAGAAAACATAAAATTTACAGTATATTGCATAAACTATTTCTTCTTAAAAGATCCCCTTTTTTAAAGATAAGATTCCTCTAGTAAATATATTGTGTATACTTTACTAAAATTGAAAAACAAACCATATCTTTATAAAAAAAAATCCCAATATAAATTCAATAGAAAATCACTTTGGGTTGAAGAGAACGTCACAGTCTAAGGTCTTTTTTATTTTATTTATTCTTATTATAATTATAAGCACACTACAAGAACTTAGAAGAAGCATATGGTTTCACATTCTTTCAAATAAGTACCCCAGCTTCTTTTAATAACTGTTAAATCACATAAGTATACAAGCCATCTACTATAATTAACTGCCCTGAAAGAAGCATTATCAAGAAACGACTATGTTTGCTCCTATATGGCAGCCCAGTCCTGTTCAATTATTTTTACTTCTAAGTCATTCCATTCAATAAGTAAAAATGATGGTTGACTTTGGTTAATACATACACATGGTTACTTACCAGTTATAATGTGCAATTCCCATCCACGTGGTATATTATGTAAATATTTTCAATAATTATTTTAGTTGTCATTATTGAATTGTCTATTTATAATTAAAATGTACAATATTGTTCAATATTAAAGTTAGTTGTACTACAGTATTTATCTAACCAAGGCTTCATATAAATGCATTTAAGGGTTTTCTTTTTTGTAATTCTCAATATCTGCCAGGATTCTTTTTTTCTTTCAATATTTAAATTTTTTTTGCTTCCCATGCTGCCTTGTAATATTTATTTAATAGAATATGGGGAAAATATTTTAAGTTTCTTCAATTGTTTAAGTTACTGTCTAAATATCATACAAATTAAGGATATACCTTTGTTTTTAATTAGGAAACCTCAGCAGCTTAAAGACTAAATTATTTTGTTGTCTTGCGTTTTCACACCTGGTACCAAATCATAATTAACCCAATCATAGATTAAACTCAGACAGTATCAGAAACAAAACAAAACAAAACCCTGGCTTGAAACTTAGTGGAATATGTAAAACAGATCATTGAGTCTGTCTTCCAAGATAAATAACTTTTTATGGCCATAGGAGATTTGATGAGCTTCAATTTGTGGAAGAGTTGTTGATTCCTGATCCAGGATAAGAAACAGAACTCTTAAAACATCTCAAACAAGAATTAAGCAATATAATAAAAACATTGAAAGCATCCAAATCAACAAAATAAACTTTAAAACAACAGCTAATAAGAACTTTGGCTTACAATAGATAAGGAAACCTTGGAAGAAAGGAGTTTCATTCTAACATAATAAACTAATAAACCAGAGAAAAGAAGATTTGCATCTCATGGCAAATAAGTCTATTAACTAAAAATTGGCTTTGTATTGTTTAGCAATAAGAACAATTTCTGCATTGAAAATAATGAATTTTCAGAGGATAATGAGCTGAAATTCAATTTCTGCCTTGTCCTTTGATTTAAATGAGGTGATTAAGATTGCCTGTTCTCTGCTCATGAAGCATTTTCAACAGGTGAAACAAGTAACAAGAAAGTAAATGACGAGCTGAAACAATGCTGAGACAAATTTTATGCAGTCAAAAAGAAGGTTGATAGTTCTTTGGTTACTGACTTTTAAAAAGTAACACTGGATGGATTTTTAATTAAAATTATGCTGAATAAATGTTTCAGGTAAACTCTTATAAAGGCCTTTACATGCTATTTTATTTCTTCAACAGCTGTAAGAAACAACTCCATTTTCTCAAGTTATTCATTCTCAGTGCCTTGTTTCCTTGGTTAATAAAAATGCACATTCATTTTCCTTTTTTTCCCAACATTTCTAAAGACAATGGGGAGAAGCCCAAAAAGTGTAACACAATAGTATCTTAACATTCACAAATTCTATTACTCGGTTTGGAGCTTGGCTCAAGCAACATGTTATGTACTTTTGAAATACAGCACCTGAACAGACTGCCTATGTTTCCAAGAAAGACAATTAATAGACTAGCTCTGTAAAACTAGGAAAGTTTAAATATGATTGTTTATAGCTTATCATGCTGTGTGAATATAATTGGCATATTTAGCTAATGGTTTACTGTTGCATAAAATCAGACAAATTAGTAGTTTAGTTAACATGCTTAGTGAATACATCCAGACTGCAATGTGTTTATTTATTCATTGAAATTCCTCAGTTGAGGAATTGAAATAAAGAGTCTCAGTTTTTTATAAGAGTATTGTCAGATAGGCTCCATTATATATCTCTAAATTTCATTCTAATCATTTATAAAATATACTTTTTGTTTGTTAGGTATTATGTGTTCTTAAGAACTTAAAAAAGGGGAAACGAGTTCTAATGACATATCAACATTTTAAGCTGGTACATAGCTTGAATCCAGTTCATGTAATTAATTTATAATTCAGAGTATTAATGTAATCCCCAAAGTATATTGTAAACCATTGTAAAACATAACATGTCTTTGTTCTTTACAATATGAAGAGAGCACTCCAGTTGCTAACATTTGCTAACACTTGTTCTGTTTTGCTACCTTTCTGGCCAGTAAATTTAAAAAAAAACTATTGATCTGGACACATGTACAATTTATTTGCCAGAAAGATAGCAAAGCAGAACAAGTGTTAGCAAATGTAAACACTTGAGCAATACATAATTCATGAAAGCAATACAAATCGACTGTTCACTTCTATGGACAATTGCTAGTGCTTCATGGAAGATCAGTGTTTGCTATATGTTAATGAACAACAAAGTTAACATGTGAGCTACAGCTATTCAGAGCTATCAGTCAGGAACTTTTGTTGGCCACAAGTTTTTCCTTTTCTGAATAGGCCTTGTTTCCATGCTTGAAGACTCAGTAAGTTCATGTACTCAATCATAAATATCTGTACATACATGATGACACTGAATCATAAACTAAGCCATTTTGACTTTGTTGCACAAATCCTGACAGTGCATTTAGTGAACTCAGGAAATAATTCCATTATTAAGTTAGCTACGAGTAAGCATGTTGTACAAAGATAGCCTATAGATTTAAACTCAATGAGTTCATTATTCTGCTGAGCAATAGAGACTTGCCCACAGGCATTCAGGATGGAACTATAACTGAGGTCTCACAGGGCCAAATCTGACAGTGAAACTGCTTGAAAGCTGTTTGCATCTCAACAACAGCAATGGTCCCTTTGAGGTTTATTAGTTCTATTTTTTCACAGTTCCTTAACAATGGAACATTTTTTATAGATTTTCCAATCTATTAATTTTGAAACATTTATGGATCGAGAGTAGAATATAGTATAGAAGAAAAAGGTATGAGGTTTCCTTTATTCATCTCTTCTCAAAGTCTTTCATATTTATATATAGTATCATTTTTATCTGCCCCTTCTTCTAAGGAGTTTAGGGAAGCCTAAACCATCTTTAATCCTCATAGCTATCTTGAAAAATAATTTAACTAAAGGTAGGGATCTTGAACTATTCACTGATAAGCTCTATAGCCAAGTAGAGACTTGAACCTGTGTTTCTTCAGCCTTTCAACCTCATGTTATAAAAGCTTTAGGGATATTTGTTGATTCTTGAAAACAAATTTTGAACATTTGAAAGTGAAGGACTTTACATGCTGGATATTATTGTTTCAGATAAAGTTTTGGCAGTACTGTGCTAGGATGTATAGCTTACATATAATGTGCATCATTATTAATAGAACTGTACAGCAATTTGGATTTGAAGGGAAAAGAAGGATTTATATGTACAAAGAAGCCCATGTCAGCATGTGCATTGATTAAGGGCTTTCCCATAGGTGCTAAGGATGCCTCAAACCTCTCAAGCAACATACAGTCTTAATTATTTATGTTATATAAAAATGGCTACAAAAGCATTCCTATTAATCTGTATCTATTTCGATTGGGCATGGAAAGGCCACTTTGTTTGCATGACCTACATACCAATTATTTATTTTGTTAAGATCTATAATAACTGTAGTTGGTATAATTACTTGGTTGGTATGGCATACTGAATTGTGAACTAATTACTCTGGGTACATTCATACATGGTTAAAACCTTATTTGCTTTCTTGCTATTTAATGTGTTATATGAACCTTTCCTTTCTCTTCTGAAATCTCTTTGACATTTTCAAGGTCTGGTTGTGCAGGAAGAACATGTGTCATCATATACTTCTGACAAAAATATGCAGCCTTTAATTTTCTGGTTATCAGCAAAAGATAAATCTTCTTTTCAACATTTTTATGTAAAAGCATGCTTGGAGAATAATGATGAATGGATTTTATATGGAAGGAATTGTTAACTTAGTTATGGTTAACTTGGAATTTATCACAAATTTCTTTCTCAAATATGTGGGCAGAGTCACAGTCTTTCTTAATTTTAGTAAAAGTCACTAAACCATTGTCTATCAAATCATAGTTTGTGTAAATCACAATTTATGGCATAATGATGGTTTATAACTGGAAGCCATAAATATGCTATAAAGCACTCTCTGGAACAATAATGGCCTGTAAAACAAACAAGCCCTTATCAAGTCATATCAGAATTTGTCTAATGTATGAACTTTTTGGTTTGACTGTCTAAAATTCTAGGTCTCACTTCAGTTACTGGAATTCTGCAACCACAACTCTTTGGCCTCAAAATCAAGCAAGCATGTTTTACATACTCTCACAAAATCAAGTTTGTCCTTATCCTGCTAAGGCTATGCTTGTATATGGCACTTATCTGCTAAACTAAAACCAAACAAAACACGTTTTAGTGTGTGGTTTGCACCAAGCTCACATAAATTTGGTTGGTTTAGTTTTGCAGAGGATGAAAAGCCAGCAGCTATTGCAACTTGTTAACTGATTATTTTGGTTTAGCATATTGGTTTTTAAAGTTTGGAAAAGCAGAATGCATTCAGACTTTCAAACGCATTCCAAGCAGGCTGGGATCTCCTTGGGAACCCTGCTTTTAGTTCTCTTATAGTGGAAACACTCTACAGTTGGAGTTATGGTTATACAAAGCACTACTTAAGAGACTTGTGTGCGGGGGAGAAAGAAAGAGGTGAGCTTTTTTCACTGCCCCTCACTCTCGTTCTCGAATAACCTTCCAGAGTCTTGAAACCGAGCAGCTGAAGACGAAGTAGGAGGGGAAAAAAGCATAGGATTTCATGCATACCTTTGCCTTCTTCGAGAAAGCAAATTTCGGGGAAAAACCATTCAGCGTCCAAGCTCTCCTCTGGCTACTCGTCGTTTACAGTAGCTTTGATCAAGCAGAGCTTTAAGTAGAAGTCATTAACGAGACGCACCGGCAGCTATGAAGTAAATCAAAGAGCTTAAAGACCGCGGCGGTAGGCGTGGCAGGACGGCACGTGGACTGGCTAGAGCGGCGGCGGCTGGGATCCAGTTGTTGCTATTTCTTGATCTGGGAAGAGGCAAGGGAGTGCTCTTGGCAGGAGGCGACGGCGAGCGCGCATCCGCCAAGGTATTGTAAACGCTTTGCTGGTGGTTAGGGTATGCAAGTTTGTACTTGCATTTATTTTTGTATTTTTTTCATCCCACAGCATAGTTAATTAAATGTACAAGAAATAAATAAGAAAACAAAGAAAAAGTGAGAGCGATAGGAGGATACTCTTCAGCTTTACTTGTGGTTCCCACTACCTCTTCCTGGCACGAAATTCCACCTCCCGAGCACTTTATTTTGCAGAGTGAAATGCAGTTTGTTTGTCTACTCCCCCTACTTATTTTGTCTAGAAACTCCATTGTGTCCTGTAAGGGGAAGGCTTAGATCAACAGGGAACAAACGGTCCTGTTCCCATTCCGCTGGAAGAGTAATTCACTCTGGATAACCGGTTTGAATTCCAAAAATCTGACATTCATTTTGTAAAGAGCGTCGTGGAAGCGCAAGCAAACAAATCGGGGTGGTGATGCTGGTGCCGCAGGTCGGAGACTGAGCAGTAATATTCCGGGATTGATAGGTCTTTTTACAGCAGCAGCAGCAGCAGCAGCAGCAGCAGCAGCAGCAGCAGCAGCAGCAGCAGCAGAACAAGAGTCGGGCTAGAATAAAGTTTGGAGCGGGCGGCAGATGGTCATCCGACTTTTGAGACGCAGGGGTTGAGCAGGATTTCTTAGCGGTTCCCGTTTAGGTAGCGTGTTTCCAGAGCACAGATTCATACAAAGTCACTGCTAGATTATCCCGTCCTAGTTGCACCCTATCCACCACGCAATTAAGGGCTTTTTAAAGTTCGGTATCGACTTAAGAGTCCGAAATTTGGGGTGACAGCCGGAAGTTGGTTGCTTTTCCTCTTCTACTTTGATGTATAGTACAGTGTCTCTATACCCAGATGTATATCTGCAAGCGTCGAAGATGCATATGTGGTATGAAGACCTGGCAGCCATCAAGATGATGGAGTGAAGTTGGAAAAATGGGATCTGAGGCTAAAAACAGCAGTGGTCATTTTGAACTGTCACTAGTAACCTCTGAAGGCGGGGTTGATTGCACATGGGGTGAGTTGATTTTTTAGCAGTTTTGCAGGAAAGTTACAGGTTGCTCAGCCACCATAGTAAATAGACATCTAGATAAAACTGGTATGGTGTTTGCTGGACAAGTTCCTCGAATTTAAAATTATGAGCTCGGGTAGTAATCGAGATTGATCGCTTCTATAGCAAAACTACTAAGTGAATAAAACAAATTAGCAGATTTGTAAACTTCACTAAATTATTTTTCCTTGAAAAATATTTTATAATAAATGTCTCTTCCTTTTCTCTGTGTACTGTGGGAGCCTTGGGACATAAATGAAAAATATGGCGAGGCAGTTAAGTATTAGAAGGGAAGTGTTTAAGTGAAGCTTTAAGCAGGACTAAATGGGATGTGTAACTGCTGTAAAGTACTGATGAAACAATAAAATAGCTCAAAATAAAGTGGAAATTGTAAAAAGAAAACAAAAGCAAGGACTATGGTGATGAACTTAGATGATATGAGGCAGTAATTATTTTTCTATTTACATCATTAATAATTGCAATTTAACATTAATGCTTTGGTATTTTATTCTTTCTCATTGGCAGACAATGGCACATCTCAGACATCATGAGGAGTAATTTAATAAACTAAAATAATGAATAGAAAAACTAAAATGTGCATAAGTCTGATAACATAAAGTACAGAACAAAACAACCTCATTTGCTTTTATTATCTGTCTTTTATTCTGTTTATCATTTACTTGCATAAATGCATAGCAGAATTATATAATTTAATTTCTGTGGGTTAAAGAACCTTCATTACGAACAAATTTGTTTTCATATTTTCAGGGGCCCTTTTGAGGAGTCAAGCAAAACTATCCTTTAAATTAGCTTGAACTCTTTATGGAACAACTGGAATGCACAGTTGTTCTCTTCTGAGCAACATGGTTCCCCTTTGATGATTAAAATGGAATTGGTAATTTCACAATCTGATCTCTTATTTGGTTACTTTCCAAACAGAAAATTGGCCTTTTTCACTAGTTTGTCTTTAACATAATTATCTATTTTTTGGAGACTGCTTAGTGAGCTAAATTCTGTGAGATCCAGCAGTATTAAATATATTTCTAAACTCTGAATTGTCCAGTAAAATCAAGAAAAGGTAATAATGCATTTTTGTAGATAAGAACACAAAACTCATAATTGCAAGTGAAACATTTTTCCTTATGTAATACATATGGAATTAAGTACTGTAGGTATTGCTGCTCCTGATTTTGGATATGCTATCAGTTTGTAATGAGACCTTTCTTGGGCAGTGTTTCTCCAGATGCAGAATAGTTGGCCACTTGTTGCCCTTCAAAAGGCAGAAATTCCCAGTTTCCATAAATCTCACCTAATGTGACTAATAATATAAAATTAATGCCACTTACTTGTCCTGAAACAGAATTCTTCAGTAAAATCAAGTCTACTTAAATACTATATGGCAGGGGTGTCAAATTTGATTTCAGTAAGGGCCACATAAGGGTTGTGTTTTACCTCAAGGGAGGACAGATGGGCATGGCTGGGATAGGTGTGGACAGCATTAATGTCAGAGCACCTGCGGTGGCCCAGGCGGCACTGGGGGAATTGTCTCGAGCAGAGGAAGGCAAGACCAGGGAGAACGCCAACCTCTTGTCCTCCAGAGGAACCTTGCTGTCTGCTGGTGGCCAAGTGCTAGACAAGACCCTTCCTTCCTTCCTTTTTTCCTTCACTCCTCGTTCTCCTTTCTTCTTCCTTCCCCTCTTTCCTTCTATTTCCTTCCTTGCTCTCTTCCCATCTTTCCTCCTTCCTTTTCTTTCTTTCCTCTTTCCCTTTCTTCTTTCCTGTCCCTTCTTGGATGCTCAAATGAAAAAGGGGAAACATTTCGCCTTTTGTTTTGTTTTTAGTTTTTTTTTCTAGCCCTCTGCCAGTGAAAACGAAGCCCCAGAGGGGGGGTCATCTGCAGCCCTCCCAGGACCCGTTTTCAGCCTGGACAACCTTCTGCAGCCCTCTGCCAGCGAAAACGGAGCTACTGTATGGCATTTGTCCCAAACTGGGAGAATAATCTTGCAGAATAATAGTTGCATTTGGGGAAAAATGTAAATGTGATATAATAAGGCTTGGGAAAAAGAATCATCTTGCAATGGTTCTCAAGATTTGTTCAAATGCTTAAGGGAGGCCTAGTATAATTTAGTGATTAATATTCTACATTTTGAACTGGCATTGAGGAAACTGAAATTCTAACTCACCCTTAGTCATAGATGTCCCTTTCATGACTTTGGACCACATGAGTTGTCCAGAGCTCCAAAATGCTTCATGTATGCTAGTCAGCAATCCAACCAGCTCACAAGCAAATAATTCAGCAGGATTCATTTATAGAAGAAACTTGTTTATATACAATAATATAAAACATGATGCGTACCCATGCAGCGCTTTAAACATGGTAGCAAGTACAAAGACAAGGAGCAGAAGCAATCAGAACCATAGTACTGATGCACAGAAACACAGAAGCTATATAAGCACAGAAACAATATATTACAGAGGCAGTTACCCTAAGCCACATCCAGTCTGGCATGGCTCACAACAGGTGCTGTTTCTTAGTCACCAAATAGCTCCCATTGGCTGATTTGTTGTTATGTCTATTCCAGCTCATAATTTTTTATATACTGATATGGCACCATTCTGTCAATTTCCAATCTAATCAGACTAGTGACTGTCTTGTACAGGTAGTCCTTGAGTTAGAACTGTAATGTAGATTGCTTATTAAGTGAGATGACCTTGCTCTCATCTCTTGCTCTCTCTGATGTGGCTGATAAACAAACACAAAAAGGATGGAACGCAGGTTGTCTATGGTAGACAATATGAACCTATGCAGGCTCATACTTACCTCCCTAAGCCCACCAAAGGTTATCCCCCTCCGAGACACCACATTCTTTGCTTTTGCCCCTTAGGATCCTGCAGTCCCTCAGTTTCCTTTCCATCCAGCAACCTAGGGGATATCAGGCTGGCTGAAGTTTGTAAGCTTCCATGGGAAAGGGAAAGTGATGCCAGTTGCAGTTTGCAAATGTTTACTGAGCAAGGGGAGATCAGGCCAGCTGGAATTTGCAACTTCCAATGAACAAGAAGAGATCATACTGGCTGGAGATCATCCAGGCCTCTAGTATATCAAATTCATGCTATTCTGCAGTAATATAAAGTAGTGATACCCAGCTCTTCTGGCTTTGTGGACTGGTGGGAAGGGAGGGAAAGGGAATAGTTACTCACGAGCAGCTCCATTTGCGTGAATGGAAGGCACATGTCCACAAATGGACTGTGTGTATATGTGCTTACCCACCACTTCTGCAGCCCACTTCTGAATGGGCCAAGGTCCAGTAGTGGGTCATGGCCCAGGGATTGGGGACCCCTGCTGTAAAGGTCTCCATTTTTAAAGGAGGTTCTGTTTGTTTATGGAGTTTATGGAACTTCCTTAAAAATAGAAAAACCCCTACAGATTTGTGAGAATAATATCTGTTTTGTCACCAAGCTGATCCTGTAAGAAAGCCTCTCTCATTGCAAAAAATAGAATGGTAAGTTAGAGTTACCAAGCCCTAGAGTAGGCAGAGTCCCGCAAGTCCCTGGGTGGGAAGGCAGTTGGAGACTTACAAGCTCTAGATAGCCTTATCTCCCCTTGCTTACTGGGTAGGAAGGAAGCCGGAGCCTTGCAAGTTCCACCTGATTTGTGCATGCTATGGCATGATCAGCCTGATCTCATTTGGGTGGCTGAGTGGATATAGGGAAAAAGTGGTACTGGGTAGGTAGGTGAGCACTGCAATACCCTTGTGATTGGCTGTAAGGACAAATAACTGTAAGTGTGCTGCAATGGCTGTAACTTTTAAACTGGATCATAAGTTGCTTGGGGCAAGGCTCTGTTGTATCTTCAGATGATTACTAACCAACAAGTTGTAAGTCAAGGACTGCCTATATCAGTAAAGAAAATTTCACTGCCTTGCTCATTCCATATAGCCTGATGTCTCACTTTGACAAATTATTCTAGGATTACGTTTAGTTTTTTTCTTTTCTTCAGAACATACACTTTGGTGAGTTGAGAAATTTTGCATAATATTGGTAAAGATAATTTTAGCTTCCTAGGATTAATTGCTTTGATGCCTTAAAAATCCTTCCAATAAGCAATATTCTTCAATTAATTTGAAAGATGGATTGTCATTGTGGGTATTTGGAGACTATCTCTGGTGTGCCATCACTTTGTGGACTTGTTTTTCCCTGGAGAACTGTTTGACACTAACTAGTCCTGATATTTCTCTATAAAGTTGCCAAGAGAGGGCTATTCTGCATAGCATTTGATAGCTAATGTTGCTTGATATTTGAGTATTTGAAAATGTTTACTTGTTTTAATTATTTTATTATGTTACTGTTTGGGGCTTTAATTGATTTTAATGGTTTGGTGTTTTAATTGCTTTTAACAGCAAGCATAAACTACCATGCGTCACAAGATTAGGAAGTAATACATGCATAACAAATGCATAGGATGGCACTATTCTGAGTGGCTGATGGCAGAGAGAAGGGATTAACTCCATCAAACAGGCTTATTTTTAGCATTTCCCAGTTTGCTCTCACTTTTGTCTTGGTTCTAATGTTCTTATCCATAATATCATACTAAACAAGATGACTGATCACTTTTTCTCAAGTAATCAGAATATTGAATTGGACATGATTTTGTTTTAACTTGCATTCTTGGTGCTTTGCTGTGATAGAACAATGTAGAAGCAAACAGAATTTGCTAAATTGCTAAATAAAAGCAAAAAATGAAACATGTCATAATGAAAAAATCAAACCTGAAGTTTTGATCTGTAGAGGTGAATTTTCAAGTTGCTGAATTTGCCATTAGAGTAAGTTTAATATGTCACAAAGGGAACAACAAAATAGTGTATTTTAATTGCAAGAGAGTGAGTGAGTCAGTCAGTCAAACAGATAGACAGTCAGACAGACAGATTTGTAGAATTTTCTGCTGTAGATACAAAACCACATCTTTATTACTGTAGAGATGCAGGCCCTAAATTAAACCTAATTTGATCAACATTTTTTCTTGTTACAAAACCTATTCAAGTAAATTGATTTATATTTAAGCCAAAAGAAAAGTAAAATAATAGATTTCAGAAGTTCTTGTTATCTAGTTAGCATAGACTTAAAATAGATTATGTTTATTTAGTCTTTGACTTTTAGAGCGATCTTCAAGAAGAAGACAATTAGGATTTTCTTTTGGTACCTATATAACAATCCTTCTTTTTGATCATAGATCATTGTAACATTTTTCCCAAAGCTATTTGCAAACTGAAACACCTTAGTAGTTTGACTATAATATCTTACTATCTGATATTGAGTTTTTCTGATATAAAGTAAACTTATAACTTTAGTGTCTAAATGATACAAAATCTTAATTCATCATTGAATAAGACAGACAGACAGATTATTAATGACCAGAAGTCTCTAGTAATCCTGAACAATATAAATATTTTCTTTAATATTCAATATATAAAGTAAGTATCAATCAGAATAGTATTTGAGAGTTGATAAATGTGGTAATTACAGTGCAATTGAGCAAATCCTTGATTCAAATCTTCCATCAGCCATATAGGACTGATTTGGGGCATTTACTTTATCTCAACTCAGTTTACCTTACAAAGTTATTAGGATGCAATGTCAACTTGCTGCTGTAGAGGAAAACTGAAATTTAATTCTGGGAAGAATAAATATTAATAAATTCCTTATGTTTTCCAGGAAATAAAATAAAAATCAAAAGGAGGTATAGATTGTGTAAATTTTATTTTTTTAGTGTAAATGCAGAATATTATATAGTTACTAAGGGGAATCATAATTTGAATGATTTATACATTTATAAGATAAATTTGGAATTATCTGGAAGATAATTATCTAAATTGGTTTTCAGGGTGTTTACATATGTATGTACACACATCTGCAAGTAGATAAAAACACTTAAGGATTACATTACTGTTAGCTAAGTATAGTTGAAGAAGTCTTCCATAATGTATATTTTCTAGATTTTTTTTTTGTCTGGAAAGCTGAAGTTTAAAGCAATTAGCATTTAATACATCTGATGAGTAGCAAGTTGAAGGCTGATCTATAGCAAGTCATACCCAGCTTTTTATACATTGAATCCCATCAGTTATACTGCCAAATAACTTGTAATGTATCATACTTTATTTGATAAATTAGTTATAGAGTAATGTGGTTCCAGATTATCAAATTAAGCAAGTAATCTATTTCACCAGAATTTTTTTCTTTATTTAAGTAATAAAACACAAAATTTGCTTCCTAAGAAAGTGCAGTAAAGTTTAATTCACTAATTAGGTCTGCTGGTATACCTAAAATATGTTATTTTCTTGCCTTTTCAGCTAAAAGACATTTGTAGCATGAAATAAAGTGTACAACTCTACATCTTTAGCGAGAGTGCCTTAGGATACTGATTTGGGCAAGCTTTCCTTTCATATATTACCTGCTTTCTCAATCCAAATCACTGCTGAATAATGAGTATTTGCTAAATCTAAAACATTGAAAATGGGTAAATAACTATTCATGATACATAAATTAAAAAATAGGCACATTGATTTAAAGCATCTTAGTGATTGATTATAGAATTATATTTCTTAACCACAAGGTCACAGAAATAGATATGGTAAGGAATTTTGATCTTATAGACAATGTACAAGGTTATATTTTTTCAATTTTTGAAAAAAAGTATATAAATAAGGTACATATGTAGTTATATGCTAATCACAATACAGTATTCCCTTTTGGATTAAACAGTATTACCCAGATAAGAAATAAAAATAAATCAAATATGTTAAAGCTGTAAGATAAAGAAAATAAGTTTCCATATAATAAAATGAATCAAACATTTTTACATTTGATCATTTTTCTTTTTTTTCACAAACTTTAGTTCTTTTTAACAGACTATGAGTATCTATATACTGTCATTTGTATTTCTTAAAAATTCTCCATCTTTAGGCCATATTTAGTACCCATTTTACTAAGACATATGAATTCAGGTCTTTACTTTCATTTATCATTTATTAGAATGCAGTATTGCAGGTTAATTCGGTTCGCTTCCAGGAATTTGATCCTGACTGGCTCAAGGTTGACTCAGCCGTCTATTCTTCCAAGGTTGGTAAAATGAGGACCCAGATTGTTGGGGGCAATTTGTTGACACTTTAAATTGCTTAGAAAGGGCTGTAAGTCTAAATGCTATGTATTGCTTGAAATTGTTCAGCTCACTTTCTGTATCAAAAACAACTGCTTTGCTCTGATAATTTTTTTTTATCCTTAGTCACAGCCTAGCATTCTCTGCAAATTATTTTGATTCTCGGACAACAATATGTCATCCTGTATATAAAAAAAACGATACATGTAATATTCATATTCACATTCTCAACCATGCTCCAGTCGCACATGCTTCACTACTGTGATATTGCATTCTAAATGCACTCAGCATTTAAATTCATGTTCATATAGATGTGTGAAGCCTATTCACTTTATCATATGCTTTTCTAGTTCAGCTAACCACAATGAACATTCTTACTCACATTCATACATTTCTCTGTGGCTTATTAAAAAGTCCTTGGCATAAAATTATACTGCTCATTACTTTTGGCATCCATCCATTAGTTCTGATAGCTAGTTTCATGGTTTTAGGCATAAGTCTTTGACATTAGCTCTTACCATCTTTTAACTGGAAATAGAACTAAAGTTAGTTTAGAAGTTTTCACATGCTTTATGCTATTCTTTCTGAAATTATTTGATTTATATTCCCAAATGGATTGAAATCAATTTGAATTTGGTTGAACTTTAGTTATGGTACTTTTATATCTTTAACTACTTTCAGCCAAATCAACGTTTCTGATTCATCTTTCCAGGTAATGGAATTTAGACCAGGCTTATATGATCAAAGATGGCAAGCTGAGTTGCCAATATTGATATCAGCTAGTATAAATGCCAGAAAGGTCTTTTGTTCTCCCAAACCAAAGCCATAGTTTGCTTTATGTTTATTTTGAGCGGAGCTAGTTGGTACAATTCTACATTCTGTTTTGCATTTGGAAAACAAGTACAGGAAATAAAATTTCTGGCTTTAAAAAAAATAAACATAGTATGATTTGTATCTTTACTTGTAGCTAATTTAACAAATTCACTAGCAGTAGGAAAGATACCTGAATTATTCCACGATACCTGAATTATTCCATGATTTCAAAAGATATTAAGATAAAGAAAAGGAAATACAGATAAGCAACTCATATCAAATGGTCAGAGGTATGGCATGTATAATTCCATGCTCAAAGTTAGAAATATGGAATGCAGAGTTAATGAACAGATTTATATAGTACTTAGTTTTGAGGGGTTGGTAGACAATTGTCTTCATGAATGTTCTTTTGTCTATAGCTTATTTATAGTTTAGGGGCCATAAAATATATACGCTCTGATACATTTGTTTTTAGTTTTCCACAAATTGGTGAAAACTCTGGTGGGCACAACACTTCCTAGCAGAGGTATGAGGGCTACAACACCTAGCATTCCCATTGGCACGGGCAGAGAAAATTTAGGGAATTAAACTAGTTTAGAATAACTAGATTTGGAAGATTTAATTGGATACTCCTGCTTTTTGTAAAAATGTTTCTGGATATTATAAAATTCATTCTATTGTACCATAAAAAAGGAAAACAAAATTTCACAAATCTGACTAGTTTCCTTTTTGCCATTTTATTTTATTTCTTTTTTTTTTCAAAAAGTTTTTTATTTTTTTTATTTCTACACATTTTTTCACATGAGCAATGTGATTCCAGATTATAACACTTGTACATAATCAGGCTTTCATTTCCATCAATCTTATATAATATCATCTCATATCATTATCCATTTCACTCATTGTTAAATAAGTTTCCATTTCCTATTTCAATTCATTAATATCAATATCATTTCATCCGCACATAAATTTTCAGTTCTTTATTCCCTATTATTTCCATTTTCAGCTTACCATATATTTTATTTTACATTACGCATCATTATTATCCTTTATTTTCTCTAGGCTGATATATAATAGACAATCTAAAAAGAGTAAAAATAAAACAAAGCCAATATATTTAGGATTCACATGTTATATCCCCTCAATCTATCTAATTTAATAATTTTTCATTCCCCTGCCTTAATCATAATACAATATTCTCATTATACACTTCTAGTATCCATAAAGTAATCAACTGTATATTTTAAAATGTATATATTTTAAAGCATTCCCCCCCAAAAAATTGCTAAATAACTTCTTAATATGTCTCATTTTCCCTTTTCTTATAATCATTAATAATCATGTTTTTTCTTCCTTTCCACTTAGCCAAAGTTTATCTATATATTTTAATAATATATAATAAATAATATTTCCATTCCCCTGTTTTTAATCCTCCAAAGAAAGGGTTCATAACAGCATAATTCATATTCACATTCATATTCATGTATGTATGTATGTATGTATGTATGTATGTATGTATGGAATTTGGCTTTGCTCGGGTATTTTCCCACGTCATAGTAGTTGTGCTTTTAAAGTTGTAGCGACGTTTCAGCAGAATCTCATCTGCCATCATCAGGCTTCTGTATTGTGTTTGTCTGAAGCCTTTGTACAGAAGCCTGATGATGGCAGATGGGATTCTGCCAAAACGTTGCTACAACTTTAAAAGCACAACTACAATGACGTGGGAAAATACCCGAACAAAGCTGAATACCATACATGTAAGTACCCGTGAAAACTTAAGAAAACAAATATATATAATATATATATATGTGTGTGTGTGTGTGTGTGTGTGTGTGTGTGTGTATGTATGTATATGTATATGTATATGTGTATCTTTGTTTATTCAGGTTTTCTCCCGCATAAAATTGGAAGTATCTTGGCAACGTTTTGATGAAATCTCATTTGTCATCTTCAGGCTTGTGTCTTCAGCTTTGTGCTTCTCGGAGTAACGTGAGCTTGCAGCTGCTTCTTCCTTTTAACTGCTAGAGGGGGTGTGACTTTATTGGTTGGGGGGTTGTCTGTGTTCTGATTGGGTGGGTGGGGGTGTTCTGTTCAGGTGGGGGCTTGGTTGTGCTCAGGTTAGTCTTAGTTGCCGGGGGATTTGAGCTGGTGAGCTGTGATCCTGTTGTTTGGCTTCGCGTTCGTGGTCGTGCCACATCTTCATGGTGGGCGTCCATTCGCTTCATATATGGGTCAGAGGGGTTTGAAGCGGGTAGTAATGCAGCTGCAGTACAGCTTCTGGTCCGTGGTCGTGTCTTATCATCTTTGTGGGTGTGAGTCTGCTTTCTGTGTGGAGGTGTGGTGGTAGCATCTTGTGTGGCCCTCGTGGGTGTGGGTCTGGTGTCATTCTTCATGTTAAGCACTTGTTTGTTGGTGAGGGCAGGTTTCCAAATGGCTGGTAGGTGGGAGGTATCATCTCATTTATTCATGCTGTGTGGGCGTTTTTCTATCTCTATGGCTTCTCTGATTATTCTGTTGTTGAAGTGTTTGGTTTTGGCGATAGTTCTGGTATTTTTTTATGTCCTCTGGCTTTAAGGTGTTGGACCAGGGAAGAGGTCAGTTCTTCTTTTTTGATTGAGTTCTTGTGTTCTTCAATGCGTGCACTTATTCTTCTGTTGGTATGTGGTGGGGCAGGTGGTGCAAGGGATTTCGTATACTCTTGGTTTTTTAACTCGATTCTGTCTTTAGGGTTTCTTAGGATGGTGGATATTTTATTGTTTGTGCAGAATGCTGTTTTAATGTTGTGTTTTTGGAGGATCTTGCTGATTTTGTCTGTAGTGCCTTTTATATATGGGAGGAGAGCTTTGCTGTTCTCTTGTTCTCTGTCTTGGATTTTGGTTGGGGTTTCTTTTTGGATTAGGTGGGTAATCTTCTTTCTTTGGAATCCATTGGCTGTTAGTACGTTAGTGAGAGTGTGTAGTTCGGTTTTTAGGTGTTGTTCGTCGGCTAAGTGTTTTGTTCTGGAGATGAGTGTCTCGGCTACGGAATTAATCTGTGCTGGGTGGTGGTGTGAGAGTGCGTGTAGATAGCGGATTTGTATGTGTTTTCTTCTGGTAGATGGTGTGTCCTAGGGAGCCATTGGATTTTTTGTATAGTAAGATATCTAGGAAGTGAAGTTGATAATTAGCTTCTGTTTCCATGGTGAATTGTATTTTGGGGTGTAGGCTGTTGAGGTGTGTGAGGAAGTTGTTCAGTTTTTCTTTCCTGTGTGGCCAGATTATGAAGGTGTCATCTACGTATCTGAACCAGAGTTTGTGTTTGTGATCGTATTTTTCTAGAGCTTGTGTTTCAAAGTGTTCCATGTAGAGGTTTGCGATGACAGGTGAGAGGGGTGATCCCATGGGTGCTCCTTCTAATCGTTTGTATTTTTGTCCATTGTAGGTGAAGTATGTATTGGATAGGCAGTGGTTGGTCTAGGACGTGCTTGCGGGGGTTGTATTTGTTTTGGATGGCTGTCAAGGCTTCTTTTATAGGCACTTGGATGAAGAGGGATATGACATCGAAGCTAACTAGTAGATCGCTGGGTTGTAAGTTTTGTTTCTTTATGATCTCAATGAACTGGAATGAGTTTCTTACATGTGAGTTGATGGATTCTGAATTTGATTCTCACACCACCACCCAGTACAGATCAATTCCGTAGTCAAGACACCCCTCCTTATACTATCCCTAACCCTTATGCCTAAATCTCTCGGCTTTATCATTTCTTTTAATTTTAGTCAGCTTTCCCTTTTCTAAGTTTCCCCGGTGTTTCTTCTTTTTTCCTTCTGGTATTATTTTTATTTCCCTCTGCCTGTCAGCCTTGTTTTCCCCACCCTTTTCAATTCTCTTTTTTGGGGTTTCTTATATATTTTTTCCTCCTCCTCCTCCTCCTTTTCCTCCTCCTCTTCCTCCTCCTCCTTAGTTTTTGGAGCCTTATCTCTTTTATTTGTTGTCTCTGTTGTCAGTGTCTCTATTTTAAGTCCTTTTATGTCCTTTGACAACGGTCCTTGTTCTCCATATTCATCTAGGCTGTTGTTTTCTTCCTTTAACTCATCCTCTCTGGACTTTCTTTGTTTTTCTGTGAGTTGCAATGCCATTACTTTACTAACCATTATATCCAACAGTCTCATTCTTTCTTTCATTAATTCTTTCTTTCTTTTAACATACAGTTTGGGGCTCTGACTTAAATTCTTTGCTTATTTCTTCCATTTCTTTAATCTATTGAGTTATTCTTTGTTTTATTATAGGTCAAATGTTTCTGTTATAGTCTTTGCCAAAAGTCTCAGTTATCTCACTTTCTCTTTCATCTATTTTCTTGTCACAGTCAACCTCCAACAGTCCCAAAATATTTCATTCCTTTATATTTTACTGTAGTCCTCACTTTTTTTTAAAGCTTCTGGGGCTCTTGTTATATTAATAACCTTTATTCCATTTCCTCCGCTTTCAAATATTTATACAACCAGTAATTTTCCATAGAAACATAAGAGAGGGAAATCTTTAACCATTAGGTGGTGCTCTATATCACTTTCTTTTCAAAGTTCTTTTATTTTTAATTCTCTTTTCCAAAGTATTAACGTTAAATTTTATCCATTCCAAATAAGTCCAGCATTTTATCCAATGCCTAATTAATGTCCAATTCTGTATGTTATCCCAAATTTAACCTCTGATTTCATATAATTCTTTTATTTCTGTTTTTTTCTTTACCTTATATTTTCGTCTTATTTCCCATTCACTGCTACCACTCTTCCAAACGAAAGCTCTTTCTTTCCACTTTTCAAAAAAATATTCAAAGACTTTTATCCAGTTACATGCCGCTCACCACTTCCATTCTCCAGCACAAACTTAAGTCCCAGCAGCTTCCCGTCTTCAGGGCAGCCATTAAACTGCCGCTTCTCCCTGTCTTCTAGGGAAGTAAATACCAAACCAGGGAGGGGAGATGCAGCTCCCCTCGACCCAGCTGACGGTCTCCTCCTCTTTCCCCCACCTCTACAAGATGGGGCAGATGGTTCCGGTCCCTCAGGGACCCTTCCAACAGGGCAAGTACAGCTCAAAGCCATGAACCATTGTGGTCTCTGGTCCGTATTCGATGGAAATGCCACCGGAAGTCACTTGCCGTTTTATTTCTATGAATACATTATTTCTATGAAACATTATTACATCATGTTTATTATAGTTGGTTGCTCAGTCAACATGATGTGTAGACTGGATTTGGCATATATGGAATCCTTCCCAAGGGATAGGCAGATGTTGTTTCATCTGCCGTTAAAAGTATTGTAGCACCTGTAAGCTGTTCCAAGTGAAGCTCCTTTACTATTATTATTCTCCTATGAGCTGCTCAGAGCATCCAGTAGTGGGAGGTGCTTCAGTCTCTGCATTCATAGGCTGAGCTTGAATTGAGGAATGCTCCTCCTCCTCCACGTGACTCCTCCACAGCATTCCCCAGTTTTTGCTCAGCCTCGTGCGAGACAGGCAGTTCTTTGCTTAGTTCCTTGGCTGAAGCAGGAATTTTCGATTCATACAAATAGAGTTCTCAACAGGTTTGATTTATTCCCCTTCTCTTTAGCCTCTGCGCAATTGCTTCATTGGGCATTCTATCCACCAAGGGGAAGCGCAGTTGCGCCCCAAGGGAGGCGAAGGGGAGGGTCAGTAGCGGCTTCGCACTACCTCCCACAACCAAAAAATACCCTACTCTGCTTCTTTCTCTTGCCGCTCTGTTTCATTTCGTTATTTAGCGGCTTATATTGCTCTTTTCCTGAGTCATATTGTTGATTCCCCCCACTTTCGAACGCTGTTTTTCAAGCAGAGAAGGGCTAATTTCTCCCTTCCTTAGCCGCCTCTATAATCAGAGCCTCGGCTTTGCTTTCTTTGGTGGGAAACTGCCGCTGAGAGGCGCAACGATCACTCGCATGGCTGGTAGACGCCATTTTGAGAGTCACCTCATGGCAATGCACCATTTTTTCCCCCAAAATCTCTGTGCTGTGAGTGGGGGTTAACTCGAAGTTACAGGATCCCGCCTGATTCTTTTGCAGCTATTAACCTCAGCTGGCTAGATTGCACTCGAGGTTATTCCTTTCTCATTAAGGCTTGTTGGCTTAACCCCCACAGCTTATCCCACAGCGGCGCAGCAGCAAGCACCCAGGCCTTGTGGCCACCTGTGCAGGGAGGCTGCTGAAGGCCCCATTTTCCTTTCTAACTGGGCCTTAGGCGTTTCAAAATTTGGCTGATTGGCTTGTTTGTTTGTTTTTCTCATTGGTCTTAGACCATACAGACTATTCTATCCTAGGAGCAAGGATACAATTGTATCAGCAATATAATAATAATAATAATAATAATAATAATAATAATAATAATAATAATAATAATAATAATAATATCTTGGCAGTATAATATTTTAATTCACTAAAATATTATCACTGAGGTATGACTCATTTGTTTCTACACACACACACACACACACACACACACACACACACACATATAAGGGGGCGACATGAAATACCTTATCAGGGCAATCGTTCTTGCCTCAGATCGGACCCTGGGCATGCCAACCGCTTTATATTGTTATATTGATTCTAACCTATTACTGCAATATATAAATAATTGAAATGGCAGATGGTAACACCTCTAAAGGACCTTCGTTGAAGGCAAAAGCCAAGACCCATCATTTTTGCAAGCAGGCTAAAGAGACCTCCAAAGCTTCCCAGAGGGATGCCTTAAGGCACCACAAGGCCCTGCAAAAGGAAATTGATAAAAGAACTAAGGAAGCACTCAAGGTGCCTCTGGTTCTTCCATCCTCCAGTCCCTCTACCTCTGTTCAACCCCCGCTCCTCTAGATATTTCCCTCTCATCCAGGTGCAGCTTGCCCTTACAGGAGCAACAGGCTCAGATTCCTGGAACACCGGCTAGAAGGACTCCAGAAGCCACCTTCACCCCAACAGCAGCTGGCCTCTGTCAAGAGGAGTCTCTCATTGAGGAGGTTCCAGAAAGAATAAGATCCTGGATGGAGCTGGCTATTTGCCAAGGGATTGCAGCTGGAATCCAACAAGCAACCAGGCCTAGTCATTATCCGGCAGTTTCTGACCAGGAGTGTCACTCAGTAAGGTCCCTGCCCAGGTTGGATCAACATCAGTCTCAGGTACCCTTGCAAAGGGAGACCCCCCTTCAAGAGCGGGAGGAGGAGGAGGGGGAGGGGGAGTTGGATCAGTTCATGGAACCAGACGAGTTTGATTTGGGGTCTATGCACTACAGCGAACCCCTATCAGAGGCAGACCCTCTAGAAGGTGAAATGTCCGAGGACGAGGGGCTCATCCCTGACCAGCCTGCCTTCGCGGGCTTATTCAAGCCACACCGATTCAAATTCTTGTTATTCAAGGCCAAGAACATTTCATGCCTAAGTGAGCAATCACTAGCAGACCTCCCTGCTCCTCCAATGGAGGGGCCAGAGGACCTAATCTTTAACCAACTCGTTGTAGAGGCCGAGGTTATCCCAGCTCCACCCATCTTTGCCGATCTGGTGCAAAAGCAATTGGTGTCTGCAGTGGTGTCCCCAGCCCCCTCTAGTCACGACAAAAAATACTTTCATTTGGATCCAGAATTTTCAAAATTATTAAGCACCCCTGAGGTAGACGAGCCCATAGTGGGCCTGGCATCCTCCTCGACTCCGACTGATGCGCTAGAGACCCTAAAGCCAGAGGCCCTAAAGCCAGCGGGTCGAGCTAGCCCTGCACAGGCTCATCAGTTGGACGCATGGGCCATAAGATCGGCTATGGCCGCATCCTTTTTCACAAGGTCATCCATTTGATGGCTTTATCACCTCAAGCAACGTCCCTACATCCAACATCAGGGCACACCAGGACATTGCCAAGCTCACTGCTGCAGCCGAGTTTTCTGCTGATGCCACATGCAGTTAAATTTTCTGCAAGGGCAATCACATCTCACGTCACAGCCCGCCGTCTACTCTGGCTGAGACACTGGCAAGCAGACTTTAAGAACAAAGCCAAGCTGGCTTCCTCCCTCACAGTAGGAGACAAATTGTTTGGCCCTTCCCTGGACCCCTTACTGATGGAGACCTGCAGTAAGAAAAAATTTCTTCCTTCCCTTACACGAAGGTCAGACTTCAGAACTTCCCAGCCCTTTCGGAGGGATTCCTTTCGGCCCTTCTGTCAGGCTCTCTTCTTCCCCAGGTATCAGAGGCCCCCATCATTCAGGTCAGGACAACCCCAGGATAGAGCCGATTCGGGAGACAGGAGCTGGAGGGGCAGTCAATATAAAAGGCCCTTTCAGGGAGCCGGAAGCAGGCCCTTCTGACGTCCAAGATAGGTTAAGGGACACTCTCCCCATTGGCGGACGTCTTAAGTAGTTCGCGAGTCAATGGGACTCCTCTGTCTCTGACTCTTGGGTCAGGGACACCATTAGATTTGGGCTTGCCTTTGAGTTTCAATCCACTCCCCCAAATTTCTTTATGTCATGCCCCCCTTCCAGAGACCTGGTCAAGCGTAATCTAATGGATTCTGCTATCCAGCATCTCTTAAACATAAGAGCCACCCAACCAGTACCGTCTGAACAACGAGGGCGGGGCTTTTACTCTCACCTTTTTGTTGTACCAAAACACTCGGGGGGTGGGGGTGGAGAGCGATCTTAGATTTAAAATGACTCAACCGCTTCCTAACATACTGCAAATTCAAAATGCATACCCTGCAATCGATACTGCTGGGCATCAGGCAAGGGGATGCGCTCACATCCATAGACTTGACGGAAGCGTACTTACATATTGCCATTTGGCCTTCCCATTACAAGTTTTTAAGGTTCTGCTACAATAATCACCACTTCGAATACGTGGCCCTTCCCTTTGGACTAGCCTCTGCCCTCAGGACCTTTACCAAGGTCCTTGCAGTGCTAGCTGCCCATCTCAGGAACATTCCCATTCGTCTCCAATGTTACATGGACGACATTTTAATCCTGTCCCCCTCTACCCATCAAGCAATGAGGGATACCCTGGCCACTTTAACATCTCTCCAAGAACATGGTTTTCTCATAAATTGGAAGAAGAGCCAATTATCCCCATCTACTTGAATAACTCATTTAGGGGCAGTCATTGATATGGTGGAAGGCAAGGTCTATCTGTCTTCAGATAGACTACTTAGTATTCAAAAATTGGTTAGGGAGATCAGGGGCCGTGGGAGGGTAGCCTTACTGGATTTGTCAAAATTATTGGGGAAAATGGTATCATGCATTTCTATTATTCCCTGGGCCCGTCCTCACAACAGATCTCTCCAGTGGTTTCTGCTCCCGTACCAGAGATCCGGCAGAAGCAATTCCAAACTCACCATCAGGGTACCTCTCAAGGTCCTCACGTCCCTTCTCTGGTGGGCCAAACCAGTCATCAACAAAGGCTGCTTCTTCAAGGAGCCTCAAAGGCTGACTATCACCACAGACGCCAGTCTATTTGGATGGGGCGCCCATGTCCAGTCATTGACATTCCAGGGCAGATGGTCTGCAATAGAACAGCCGTGCAGCATAAACTGGCTTTGAGCTGCGAAGAGCATCCAGCCCCACCCTTTTTTTCCGTCTGGTGGGGCCTTGTTTCAGCCAAGGAACCTTTTTAGGTAGTAAGGATGAGAGCACCTTTTTTCCTCTCGTCTTCGCAAAATTGGGGAATGCTGTGGAGGAGGAGGAGCATTCCTCAATTCAAGCTCAGCCTATGAATGCAGAGACTGAAGCACCTCCCACTACTGGATGCTCTTCGCAGCTCAAAGAGAACGGGCGTATCAGGTAAGCACCAACGCCCTTTCTGTGCGTTAATAGACTCTTTATTTCTTCCTTTTTCTCTTCAAGATAGAAAATATTTTAGGCGCTACTGTCATAGGTGTTTGCTTCTGCTATTCATATGGTATGTTGTAAGGTAAGGTAATTTTAAATATTAGCTATAGCAGTTCTAAAAAAGAAGTCTGTTGGTACATATTACATTTCCGATTATTGAGCCATAGTTAAGAAACAAAGACCAGGTTTTTAAATCAAAGGATGGTTGATTTAAATTTTTAGCTCATTCTTGGAACATGAATCTCTTAAAAGCTAGCATAAAGTAATAATAGCTGCCTTCATTAAACATGGCTAAAGATAGCTACTACTAGTGTACATGATGTTTGAAGCTAGAATGAAAACTATGATAAAAAGGAGATTTGAATAGCTTTAACAACATTTTAAATTTATTTAGTTAGTATTGTGCTAACGTTCAGCTTTAACCTAGGACAAAGTTGAAATCGAACAATTGAAGGTGCCACAAAATTCTCTACAGGATCAAGTGGAGGAAAAGTCTCCTTATTTTATTTGTGGGTGGCATTTTCTTTCCCTCTCTCTGTCTCTAGATATATTCATTCTGCCAGACTTTTAGTTCTTCATTTTTATTGTACCTCTAATCACATGCTCCTGAAATTGAGTGCTGTATGACCATTGTAAAGGCTGTGTTAGACTTCTGCATTGCTGCATGTTAGGAAACTTATGTGTCTGTGGTTTGGAGATGGTTTCATAGCTGTTGCATTTATATTTATGCAAATGTTAATGTTCTGACCAGGGGGCACTCAACAAAGCACTAGCAGCAAGTCAGATCACCAATGCAGGATGTTCATCTGCACAATGTGTAGTTGAGATTTTGGAGATGTGTGCATTTAGCCTTCTGCAACCATCTGGAACCTATGCTTACTAATCAATCCCTTTGCAATGTAGGTATGCATCAATATTGAGGCACAGTTGTGGACAAGTCGAAATCAAACTTAACACTAAAAGGGACAAAAGAGATAGCATACTATTTTTAAAAGAACGTTCTCCAACCAATTAGGACAGCCTTCACTAAAGTAAAGATCTCTTCCAGCCCCCAGTTGTATTTTCAGTATTCTCTTGAGAAAACTCCTGCTAATTTATCATGAACTCACAGCTTTCACAAATACTGGGAACCTAATTTACCTTGATAGAAAATTACCTGCTCATTCAGTTTAAAGAAATAAGTAGAAATTATGCAAATAATAATAAATGAAAGGTTTTATGAAAGGTAGCATGTACTTCCGTAATTTAGCATAAATGTTTATTTGAAGCAGCCCAATGCTTTATAGTGCTTAAAGCTGATAGAATGTTTGGTATTTTTATCCATGGTGCCTCTGGTCTCCTCAGGGAAGAACATTTTCTAAGTAATTAGAAAATCACTTTCTGCTTAAAATCACGATTACATGTCCGTGTAACAAAAGGAGATTTGCCTGTAAATGCACACACAGATAAACTGTGAAGAAAGAATACAATGACTGTTCTAAATCCTTAATTTTGGTAGTTTTTAATTACTAGTACATGATCATTTTTCCAAATTTACCTCTTTCTTCACTCCTGCATAAATCTTAGTCCAGCTGAGTCCTCCTCTTTGGGGTGGCCATTTTGGACCACTGCTTCAGTCATCTTCAGGGGGAAAAAGACCAAGCCCAGAAGGGGAGATGAGGCACCCCTCAACCTGGCTGGAGGCTTCCCCTTAGTCTACCTCCCCTCCAAGGCAGCTTCAGCCCCTAATTGCAATGATCGGGGCTCTCCAACTAAAGAGCATGGACCATAGCCGCGGACAGTTGCAATCTACTGTCCGTCAGCGAGGAGGGCTCAACCCGGAAGTTCTGCATGTGTTTTTTTTTATCAACAATTTATTTGACTTGAAATACAGATAGTCCTTGAATTATGACATTTGGAACTGGAACTTCTGTTATTAAATGAGGTGGCTGCTAAGTGAGTTATGCCCAATTTTATGACAATTTTTGACATTGATGTGAAGTGAATTATTGTCTTTATTAGATGACGCATATGGTCATTAAGCAAATATGGCTTCCCCCATTGATTTTCCTTCTCGGAAGCTGCCTGGGAAGATTGCAAATGACATCATGTGACCCTGGGACGTGGCAACCATCTTAAATCCATGTTGGTTGCAAGTAAGGTTACTACAGTGGTTGTATGAGGACTGGTTGTAGGTTCCTGCTCAAAGCCACAATTTTCAACAAAATTGTAACTTTGAGCAGTTACTAAATGAATAGTTGTAAGTCAGGTATTACCTGTAAATTTTTGCCTCAGTTTTGTGAGACTTCATCTTGATGGTTCCTGATGGTTTGGCTAGTAAGCATTTCAATTTCATTGATACTTGTGATATTATCCTTATTTTTTCTTTGCTATATCTGTGATAAAATTTCTTACGGTGTTTGTCAATGATTGGATTTCAATTTCTGGATTTCCATAAAGCAAATTTTCTCTTTTTCCTCTTCCTCATTATTATTGTATACATCAGATGTGATTATTTTAGAAATATTATGTGTAGATTATCTATAGTTAGGTTCACAGTGTAAAACAGGCAGAAAGTTAATAATTCAAGACTTAACGAAAGACCTAAGAGTTATTCAGATAGCATCTAAGACTATAGGCAGTCCCAAGCAGGTTTTCTTTTGTAAAATTAGAGCATTCACGGGTGTAATACATTCAGTATTTCCAAACATTGAGGGAGTCCTTTCTTTTTCCTTAAATGTTCAACTTCAATCTGCAAGCCTCAGTATTTAGTATTTTTTATTGTTTTTCCTCAATCCTAGCATTATCTAATATGGCAATATCAATGAACCAGACTTTTTCCCCTAGAAACTGTTATATCAGAAATGTTGTGAATAAGATGCCTGAATAAGATGCCTTGGATCTTAAAGTCCCTTAAATGTTTTAACCTGCTCATTTCCCCAAACCATCCCAACTTGATAGTCCCAATACTTTTAACTACATTTGAAACTAACCCTTGAGTAAAGCTTCTAATGAATATTTTTCATAACTTGATCATGACACTACTTGTAATAAGTTTGTGAAATTTTGCTGCAGCCACTGATCAAATTGTCAGTTGTTTCATCCTTTTCACCACAAAGGTGGCATTGTATTCTATATATTCAATTTTTGCCTTCATTCAATTAGTTGGCAAAGCTTGTTCTTGAGTCACTAAAATAAAAACATCAGTTTCTTTCCTAATAATTTCTGATCTTAACCATCTTCATGTGGGGATTTTATCAGCTTTTCCTTCTATAACCTTAAGGTATTGACCATGTATTAATTCTTCCAATTAACAAATTAGTTTTCAAGGGCTTTCCTTGACTGATTTCATACAGCAAGAATTGTTGGCTTTAATTAAAACAGTCATTCAGTCCATGTTTTTCTTCATCCACAGTTTGTTTCACCTACCTCGAAGCCCTTCAGCTCATGGCAGATATAGCCTATCAATATCACTTTTTCATGCAAAGTATTGTGCCCTTTCATTAATTTTGTCTTCTGATTCAAGTTATGGTGTTTCTTATGGGTCTGTTCCTGTTGTATATCAAAGAACAGGGACTATCGAGGAGTTAATTGTTTTAATAATACTTCCACCATATAACTTTGATTCTAAAATTTTCCAAACTCATTTGATTTATTTAGTAAAGGTATATTCTTCTGATTACTGTGTAATGTAACTTCTTAATGAGAAGTTTCCAAAATTCACCAATATTTATAACCTTCTTTTGGTGCTACTACCTTTATCAAAACTTGATTGTTAAGCTGTATTCTTTTTATTTCAGTTTTCCACATTTTAAAAACATCTTTTTTAGTGAACAGCATGATTCCAGGTTTCCAAATTTCCATACAAACATGACTTCGATTACATATTCATCTTTCATATTTAGTTTTTATATCTTACCATTACTTTACATATTTTCTATTCTATGATTTCTCTCAAATACTTTTCTCCAGCTTATTTTATAAATTTTCAATTCATTTCTTAACCAATTTCTTTTAACATTAAACAAGTCTCGTATCTTCATATTCATTATACTTCATGCTTTTATTTGTCAGGTTTGCAATTTCATCACTAATTCTTAATTCATCATTCCAAAAAATTCCATCTCAATTCAAACATTTCAAAAAAGTTTTCCCCACAATTACCAATTAGAGTGTGCCACCCCTGTATCCCATATATCGTTTACTTAGATCTTCTTTAAATCCCAGTAATCATTTTACTTTTTAATGATCACCTTAAAAATTAATAATAGTGATCTACTAATAACTGCATAATATATATACCTTTTAATTCAGATTCCTCATGGTACTTTCCCTTTCCATTTCATCAAAAACACTTATAATTTCTAAAAGAAAAGTTAATCTATTCAATTCATCATAAAAACTGATATCAATCTCGTTACAATGATCCTCATAATTCATTTCAACCATATTCTATAAATTCTATAAATTCAGTCTATAATAGACATCATAATTTCTCTTTTTTCACATTTGTACCATTTATCTCTGTATATAATTTAACAAAAATAGGTATTCCAAAAACAAACAGTATCAGTTCTAATCTTTCATTTTAATAATCTATATTTTTCTACTTTCTAGATAATTTATAGTTCTAATACATTTATACTACACCTCCTCACCTTGCAGAATTCCCTTTCTTAGTTCTTAATTAGCCATTGTCTCTATGTCTTTTAAATAAACAATTTCTTTTCATTCTTATTCGACTTCCATATATCTTTATTTCCTGGTTCTGTTTCTTATTACTTCTTTTCCCCATCATTTTTCCCTCCTTTTCTTAATCCAGTTTTTGTCTCCTTCCCTCTTTAAAACTTCCTTTTGCATTTCCCTTTTCTGCTGTTTCCTCTTACTTTGTTTGGTTTTCAAAATATTCCCCTTTTTAATTACTTCCTGAAATCTCCAATTTTTAATTCCCATTCTTTTCCCCCTTCGTTTTAATATTTGTTGCTCCAATTGTTCATTAAAGATGGCCTTTTCTTTAATCAGCTCCTCCTCTTCTGGAACATCTTGTCGTTTTTTAGAATCGCCATTTCTAAAAATTGTAGAACAAAGCCAAACAATTTGCCTCTTGTAGTTTTTCTTTCATATTCCTTAGTTCCATTTTTAGTTCCAAAAAAAGTTCTGCCATTTTTAAAGACCTTTATCCAGTAATTTAATTCAGCCAATGTTTATAAAGTTTGTTATCAACAATCAGCTTTTATTAATTCCTTTTTAGGTTTTCCCAAATTCATCAAATAATCCAATGTCCATAGATTTAAGTTTATGTCAAGATCACCAAACAATCCCAAAGTAATTTCTTCCTGCTTCTTTCTTTGTTTAAATATTCAATATTCCACTTTCACTTTTGAGGGTGTCTATTTTATTGTAACAAGGTTTCACTTACTTTGTATCAGGTTGAGCCTTTGAGCGAGCCAGGTTATAAAAAAAAAATCACATAATTTATTTTGCCACTAGAATGGCACTCTCTGTTATGTGCAATTTCCCTCCGCTTTTTCTCTCTGTTTAGGGCTTTTAAAATTCAGAATTCCGATAAATCCAAATATCAATTACTATCTTTATTTTTTTATTTGACACATTCAAGTTCAGTTTAGTTATGCCTATTTAGTGTCAGAGTCATATATTTATCCAGTTTAAACAGATATCTTCTTCCAGCTTCTTCCTTTTAAGGTTCAAAGCCACTTTCAGCTGTCAATTTTTTTTCCTTCAGTTTCTCTGTCCTCCGCTTTAGTTATCTCTCTTAAAAATTCTTATAATTTTAATTCCAGGGTACCTTATATTTAAATGTTGTGCCTGATTATCCTGGTTTCTATGCCGTCCTCTTCTTCACCACTCCTGTACAATCTTATCCTGGTTAGCTCTTCCTCTTCAGGGTGGCCATATTTGACCACTGCTACAGCCATCTTCGGAGAGGAGTGTTTGCCAAGCCAAGGAGGGGAGATGCAGCTCCCCTCGACCCAGCTGGCAGTCTTCCCTTTCTTCACCACCCTACAGGGTGGTTCTGGCTCCAGATGCAGGTGATTGGGGCCCTCCGAAGGGAGAGCACGGACCAAAGCCGTAGATGATTGCAGTCTCCGGTCCGTCAGTGAGGGAGATGTCACCGGAAGCCCCTTTGTTAAGCTGTATTCTGTCTTCAACAATTTTGATGCCTTTAATTCCACAATTGATGTCAAATTACATTCCAAATTCTTTACTGAAGTTATTTGTGCTTTTTAAGGACAGACAAATTGGTCTAGTGGTTAAGGTACTGGGCTAGAAAGCAGAAAGACTGTGACTTCAAGTCCTGCATGAAAGCCATCTGGATTACTTTGGTCAGTCATTCTCTCTTAAAGCAATCCATCTCACAAGGTTGTTGTTGTTGTTGTTGGTAAATAGGAGAAGAAAGGCATTTTGGATATGTTCACTGCTTTGAATTATTTGTAAAAATAATAAATTCAGGAAAGAGGGAGAGAGAAAGAGATAAATAGTTCAGCATTTGTGTTTCCAAATAATCTCATTCATATAGAGTATAAATTTTTTACTCCTGTTTGGCTAATTCATATGCACAGTTTATGTTGTTTAAAATCGTTTACACTGGTTCCATTTAAATAATAAAGTTGATAATGAATCAAATTGGAAAGTTGCACACTTGACTTTGACTTCTCCTAACTCTTCCCCATTAAAACTTCAGTATTTAAGTATTCATAAATTACAAAATGTTTTTGTTGATTATAAAAACTTTTGAGACATTTCCCCATCCAAGTATGTGAAGTAGAATCAGATTCTTTTTTATACTCCAGAGGCAAACACTCCTCTCCGAAGTTGGCGAACCTGTTAGAGACCAAGTGCCCAAACTGCAACCCAAAACCCACTTATTTATCACTAAGTGCCACATGGCAATTTAATTTGAATAATGAGGTTTTACTACCTAAAATAATGATAAACAAGGCAGAGTTCGTTTTTCCCTGCAATAATAAAAAAGAAAAACCTTTCATAATATCATTTCTCTCCTTTTCTCTCCCCCTCTCTTCCCCACTCTGTCTTTCTCTTTCCCTCCCTTTCTCTCTCCCTCTCTTTCCTTCCTCCTCTCTTATTCTCTTTTTCCCTCCCTCTTTCCCTCCCATTCTCTCTATCTCTGTGTCTGTCTCTCTTTCCCTCCCTCTCTCTCTTTCTCTCTCTCTCTCTCTTTCACACCCTCTCTTTATCTCCTCCTTTCTTTAGCTCCCCCCCCTCTCTCTGTCTCATCTATCCACCCACCCACCCATCTATGTTTTCCTGTCCAGCTTCACTTGGCTTGTGAATCCAACCACTTGAGCTGTGGAGGGGGAATGGAGGCTGGCTGGCTAAGAGTTAGAGATCCACACAAAATAAGGCAACTCCAACCTGGATCCTGTCAGGGAGACCACCCTTCCCTCTCCCTCTCTCTCCCAGCAGTGGGGGCCCAGGCAGCCTGAGAACAGCTGCCTCCTTCGAGGCGACCAGCAAGGAAACAAATGTGGCAATCTCGCTGGGAGGTGGTGGCGTGGAGCCCCATCTCTGGCCAGCAAGAGCGGAACAGGCAGGTTGTGCACTTTCCCTGCTGCCACTGTGGCACTGGTACTGGCCAGGAGGGACACACAAGCTGAGTGGAGCCATGCTTGGTGGAGTTTGCAAGGGGGCTTGGTGGGCTGTTTAGCAGGGAAACCCCCAGCCTGTTTTATTCACTTCAGCGTGTGGTGGGAATGCAGAAAGCATAGGTGGGAAAAGAAGCAGAGGAACTCCATGCCTCTTGGCATTCAGCCCTCAAAGACTCCTTTGGGGTGACTTTTTCTGCTTTGGAAATATTAAGTTTAGCAACTATAAAAAGAAAAACTTTTGTAGTATTATTTCTCTTTCTCTCCTCTCTCTCTCTCTCTCTTTCCCTCCCCCCCTCTCTGTTTGTCTCTCTTTCCCTCCCTCCCCCCTCTCTGTCTTCCTCTGTTTCTCTCTCTCTCTCTCTCCCCCCGAATTGGTGCTGGGTAGTGGGAATCTGACATCTGTAGGCCAATGGGGGCTCAGGAGCAGCACGTCAAAGCTCAGCTGGACAATGGGGAGGCAGGGCATCCCAACACAGGCAGCTCTGCAGGAAAAGAAACTGCTTTTTTTTGCCAAGCCGAGCCAATGCAGGGTCGCATTGCGGCTCCGCATCCTAGTGGGCTTCAGGAGGAGAATGGGACCTGTCTGCCCCATTGTGAAGTGCACAAGTGAAAAAGTCACTCAATCAATTCCAACTTCATGAGATCTTTTTCTTTCATGAGAGGTTGGAATTGAGTAAAATGCAATGGAGAAATGCAATTGGAGCTGAGCTGTGGTGATTGCACGCATGCCCACAGAGAGGGTTCTGTGTGCCATGTCTGACATATATGCCATACATTCGCCATCACAGTTATACTCTATCCTAGGCCATAAACAAATTTCTTTTTTCAACTCTTTAAAACTAATTGGTCATTCAATAATAATGCTTTGTGTTATGTTCTGAGAACCCTAGGAGTTCTCACTCTGGTCCATTCACTTTGCGGGGGCGTTCTTCCCCTTCATTCATTGGTTGGTTCTCCCCAGCAGCCAGCTATAAAAGAAGGCTGCGGGGTCCAACCAGTTGCTGATCGCTGCGAGCCAGTTCCCGGCTTGGCAAGCACGGTCAGCCCTTTATTGTTATAATAAAGTATTGTTGCACTCATGCTCTGGTTCAGCCTCTCTTTTCCCAAACTTAACACTGGCGACGAGGATGGGATGGCTACCAGAAGCACCATGCAACCGCTGAGTCACTAGCCGCCGATCCGCAGCCAGAGAGAGAGCGATCGGCCGGCGATAAGAGCAACGCTGATCCGCAGCCAGATAGAGCGGTCAGCAAGCAAAAAGAGCGAACGCTGATCCGCTGACAGAGAAAGCGGTCAGCAAGCACTAAGAAGCGAACGCTGATCCGCAGCCAGAGAGAGCGGTCAGAATCGAAAGTTAGAAGTGTCTGTAGCCGCTTGTTAGCCCAGCTACAGGAAAAGTGAAGCGCTGCGAGCCGCAGCCGCTCGTTTGTTTAGGCGCGAAATTCAAATGGCTGTCATTTGAATTTCAAACCTAAAAGGTACAGCGCGGTGCTGTAGCCAAGTCATTGACGCCCACACAGGCGCGAATTCAAATGCTGCCAACGGCTGATAGCCAAACCGTGTGCTAGCCCAGAGAGAGAGAGAGGATTGCGAAAAGCCTCTCCAGAGCTGAAATCACTTGCCTGCCACAGGCACTAGAACCTTTTTGCCGCTGCCCCAGAGAGATTTTGTCCACAGGTTGTTCCACCGGCCCCATCACCATGAATTCCAATCCAGTCTTCCCAGCGTTCAAACCAGATGAGGAGAAGTGGGAATCATACAAGAACCGCTTCAACCATTATATCGATGCGATCGGGCTGGCTGATGCTGGGGAGCATCGGAAAAAATCGTATTTCCTGATCTACTGTGGAGCCATCGTTTTCGATACTGCCACAGCCCTCGTGGCTCCACGTGAGTTGAAAAACGTTCCTTGGTCTGAACTACTTGAAATCCTCACTAACCACTATTCTCCCAGGCCCTCACAGATTGCCAGGAGATTCACCTTCCGAATGAGGAAGCAATCGGACAAGGAGACCATCAATCAGTACATGGCCGCCCTCAGAACAGCAGCACTGCATTGTGGGTTTGGAACCTACCTGGAGGACATGCTCCTCGATCAACTAGTCTGCGGGGTCAAGGACCTCCACCTTCAGAGGCGCCTTCTCGCTAAAAAGGACCTCAACCTAGCACAAGCCGTCGAGGAGGCCTTGGCAGCAGAACTGGCAGCGCACTCAGCCATCGAAATCTATGGCCCGACTGCAAAGCTAACGACAGTTCCAGTCCACTCCGAGGAGGTGGTAGCAGAGGAAGCCCCTAGTGATGAAAACGATGTCCACCGTCTCTCCAACGCCAGACAGCCGCAGGTAGGAGCCAAACAAGAAAACATCGGTCCGCCCAAGCACATCACCCTGTGCCTAGCCTGTGGTGGATCTCATCTGAGGGCCACCTGCAAGTTCAAAGGAGCCACCTGCAATAACTGCCATAAAAGGTGGCACATCGCGAGAATCTGCCAAGCCCCTCAAAACTCAGCACAAAGGCACCCCCCCTTCTCACACTCTGGACCGCAGAGGCAAGTATTGAACTGTCGCACTCACCACCATGCCAAGCACACTTGCCACACTGTTAGTAAAATCTCTCTCTCCGTTTACTTAGAAGGTAAACCGTGCCGCATGGAGGTTGACACAGGGTCAGCGCTCTCAATTATCTTGTGGAACACCCTCAAGAGGCTCCAGCCCAGCCTATCAACTAGCCGGCTCCAGAAGTGCCAGTTTAGCCTGAAGGACTACCAGGGGAGGACCATTCCTGTAATCGGCAGAGGCAAGTTCCTTGTCAATTTTAAAGCTTTTAAAGGTCACCTACCTCTAGTGGTAGTTAACGGCAATCTCCCTACTTTATTGGGGCTCGATTGGTTTCCCCATCTCGGCCTAGGGCTAACAGGAGTCCATGCTGTCTCAACCTCTGACACCGACTCCTTATTCGCTGATTACTCAGATGTATTCAGCGATGAGCTGGGGTGTTATAACGGTACCCCTATCTCATTCTCCATCGACCCCCAGGCAGTCCCAATCAGACTAAAACCGCGGAGGGTCCCATTCGCGATTCGGCCAAAACTAGATGCGGAATTGGATAAACTGTTAAAACAAGGGGTCATTGAGCCAACAGATTTCGCCAAATGGGAGACGCCCATTGTCACACCCCTCAAAAAAGACGGTAGCCTGAGAATTTGCTCGGACTACAAGACCACAATCAATAAGTTTCTACAAGTCAGCGCTTACCCAGTGCCTGTCATTCAGCATTTATTACACACTTTTGAACCCGGCAGCATTTTTGCCAAATTGGACATGTCTCAAGTGTATCAACAGTTCCCTGTTGACAACCAAACAGCGGAACTCCAGACAATTGTCACTCACAGGGGTGCTTTCCGATGCAAGCGTCTCCAATTTGGCGTAAGTGTTGCCCCAGGTATTTTTCAATCCCTCATGGAGCGGATTTTGCAGGGCCTCCCTGGTGTAGTACCCTACTTCGACGACATCTTAGTCTCGGCCAGGGACAGACCCCAACTCTTTCAGAGAGTCAGAGCAGTGTTAAAGAGGTTCAGACAGCATGGCCTCAAATTAAAAAAAGAAAAATGCGCCATTGCCACTAGACAGGTGGACTTTCTGGGTTATAAAATTGACGCCTCAGGCATTCACCCCCTGGAGTCCAAGGTTAAGGCAATCCACGAGGCACCCACTCCAACCTCCAAAACTGAACTACAGGCCTTCTTGGGGCTGTTGAACTTTTACGCCTCCTTCTTGCCCCATAAAGCATCAGTAGCTGAACCCCTACACAGATTACTGGATAAAAAATCACCTTGGCACTGGGGGCACAAAGAAGATGCTGCTTTTCACGCCGTCAAATCACTGCTCACGTCAGAGGCGATACTTATTCAATTCGACCCCAACCTTCCATTAGTGCTGGCAGCAGACGCATCTCCCTTTGGAATCGGGGCAGTATTAAGTCACAGGCTTCCCAATGGCGCCGAGGCTCCCATTGCTTTTTTCTCCAGGACGCTCTCTACAACAGAGCGCAATTACAGCCAGATCGATAAGGAAGCTCTAGCAGCTGTTGCAGCAGTGAAAAAATTTCACGAGTTTCTTTTTGGCCATTTTTTCGAGCTGGTCATGGACCACAAGCCACTCCTGGGTCTACTAGCTGGGGACAAACAGACCCCTTAGGTCCTTTCTCCTAGAATGACGAGATGGACCCTCTTCCTTGCAGCCTACTCCTACAGACTCATACACCGCCCAGGTAAAACATTGTCCCACGCTGACGCTCTCAGCCGCTGTCCCTTGCCGGCTCCAGCTGAAGACCCTGCTCCTATCCACGCTATTTTTGAGGTCACCCAACTGGACCTCCCCATCACTGCCCTTGACATTGCTGCTAAAACCAAGGCAGACAAAACGCTCGCCCAAGTGCTCGACTGGGTGAGGAGGGGGTGGCCGGGTTGTAATGTTGAAAACAAATTCACACCTTTCAAGACCCGCATGCAGGAATTGTCCAGTTTGCAGGGCTGTCTACTGTGGGGCACTCGAGTGGTCATCCCGACCTCACTGCGTACCCGAGTTCTGGAGGCGTTGCACGAGGGACACCCTGGCATCGTTAGAATGAAGGCATTAGCACGCAGCTACGTATGGTGGCCGGGCCTCGACGAGGACGTCGTCAGATGGGTAAGTTCCTGCAACATTTGCCAGGAATCCCGTCCTGCTCCTCCTATTGCCACCCCTACTAAATGGGAGAGCGCCAGCGCTCCGTGGTCCAGAATTCACATCGACCTGGCCGGCCCTTTGCATGGGAAAATGTTCCTAGTAGTCGTGGACTCCTATTCTAAATGGATTGACGTAGCACAGCTATCCACGACCACCACACAAGCAATTACCAAAGTATTAACTTGCCTGTTTGTTACACACGGGCTACCCGACTCCATTGTCTCCGACAATGGCCCACAGTTCGCATCAACCGAGTTCAGCCGTTTTGCCGCTAACCTGTGTATCCGCCACATCTTCACAGCCCCATTTCATCCTGCCAGTAACGGATTGGCTGAAAGGGCCGTCAGGACCACTAAAGAAGCCCTGGCGAGGTTCAGTAAGGATGATTGGCACCACAAACTCGCGCGTTTCCTGATGAGCCAGCACTCAACTCCATGTTCAGTCACCAATAAGTCCCCAGCTGAGCTCCTGATGGGCAGGCGCCTGAGGACTGTATTGGACAGACTGCACCCACAGTACTGCCCTGACTCTCCCCTCGCTTCCACATCGGGGGTTAGACATTTTATCTTACAGGAGCCAGTATTCGCGAGGAACTTCGCTGGAGACCCCCTGTGGATCCCGGGCGAGATCGTGGCCATCACCAGACCCAGGTCGTATCGAGTCAGACTGGAGGACGGTCGTGTCTGGAGAAGGCACCTGGACCAGCTGCGTAGGCGTCTCGGCACCCTCACTAGCAGAGACCCAGAATTACAAAACGAAGGGAGGCCTCAACATCAACCCCACATCCACATCCTTCCCGGCGACCAGTTGACGCCAGCAGCCATTCCAGAAAGCCCGAACACGGACAGCGGCGCCCAAACGGCTGACCAGTCCGATCCAGTCTACGGGAGCACGTCCCCAGTGACCAACCCTACGAGTCCCGGACCTGCCCAAACCGAGGGGCACGTTGGTGACACTTTACCAGCTCTGCCTTCCCAGGCAGACCCTGAACAGACAGACAGCGTTCCGGAGCTGCGCCGTTCCGGGCGCCAGCATAAACCTCCTGCCTACCTCAAAGACTATGCGTGTTCGCATCTGGGGGGAAGGGGTGTTATGTTCTGAGAACCCTAGGAGTTCTCACTCTGGTCCATTCACTTTGCAGGGGCGTTCTTCCCCTTCATTCATTGGTTGGTTCTCCCCAGCAGCCAGCTATAAAAGCAGGCTGCGGGGTCCAACCAGTTGCTGATCGCTGCGAGCCAGTTCCCGGCTTGGCAAGCACGGTCAGCCCTTTATTGTTATAATAAAGTATTGTTGCACTCATGCTCTGGTTCAGCCTCTCTTTTCCCAAACTTAACACTTTGTTTTTCTTGAATTTCTGCAGCACCCTTTTTGTTCTACAGAGAGTAAATCATTTCTTTTCAAATAGCTATTTGTAAAGTATATTTTTGATAAGTTATAGGTTGGTAATTCCAGACTCATTTCCCTCTTCTTTGTCCTTTTGAATTAGGAATGTTCTTCCTGTTGTTAGTCATGTTTTGTTTTCTGGTGTTTCCAAAGACCTATTTATGTGATCTGTCAACCACAAGTGCAGACTTGTCAGTGATGTTAGCCAGAATCACTTAGCTCATCTGATCCAGTAGCACTTCAGTTTTTGACATTCTCTTATTGTTTTCATACCCTTTCCTTGGTTATTCTAATGTCTGTCATATTGAGTGTTTTCACTGTTTTCAATGTGTCTGATCCAGGTTGAATTCCTATTGTAATTCCTGTTGTTTTTCCACAAATATTTCCAAATTTTTAAGGTTTCTTCTTTATTAAGCTTTTTATTATTTATGGCTAACTCTTTCCTACTTTTAAGGGTTTTGTAGAATTGATGTTAGTCTTCATACGCAGTGAGTTCGTCTCAAAAATCCAAGATTCTTGTAATGTAAGAACCTTGAATATCATAATGTAAGGTCAACGTTGAATGGTTGCATTTTAATACCTATATTATCACATGCATTTTGTCTCCTTTGTCCTTGTCTCTGTCACCTTGGTCAGACGTGTGTGTGAGTGCAAGTGGGTGTTTTTACACCAGCCTTTTGGTAAATGTATTTGAGAAGAACTGTATTTTGTATTTAGAAATACAAGCCAGGGAATCAAATCCCACTCTCCCTTAGATAGGATTGTCATGTGTGAATTCGCTCATTGATGTATTCTAATGTGTGAAAGTGCTGTAGACAGCCATATGGTGATAAATAATCAGTGACAATTACCTCTTATCACTCCTAGGCCTTTATTCATTTGTCAACAATCATGAAAATGTGATGGGAGTCACCCAAATTGAACTTTTGAACCTGCCTTCAGTTTTCCATCCTATATCTTTCAATTCTTTACCACAGGATCACTGAATATGTCTCCCTGTAAAAGATTATTACAACAAATACTATTCAGTAATTCTTGATAATCTTAAATTTGAAACCAGGAAAGGGCATCTTTGATAATTCAAGGCACATTTTCCTATATGATGATTTTCCTATATAATACATCTATACATATTTACATGTTTTGGATTACAACCAGATTTCTAAGTGTAAAAGAAATTGGTTACTATTATGTATTACTGAAATGCATTGAGCTTTTTTGAAAAGCACTTGACTATTTGTCAAATGTCTTTGGTTTCTCTACCAGAAATAAATTGGAGGATATGCATTTATGTAAAATATAGTTAGAAAAACAAATAAAAACATTAAAAATCATTAAAGACTGATGAAACACATAAGTAATAAATAACAGTACCTATTGGTTTGTATCAAACTCATCAGTAGATTGCCTTAAGGCTATATATTGTGAATAAAAATGCCTTGATAGGATAATAGAAAATATAGTAGCCTATGACCTTTTAACAGAAACTTCTAGCATGTGTAAATAGAGTGGGAGAACGTCCTCTCTTGTATTCTTGCCAGAAGATTCTTAGATAGCATCTGTAGAGTGTGATTTCATGGCTCTCACAATGAGCTCAGGCTGATTTATACAAATGAAGTAACTGTCTAATCCTTAGTCATGTAAAGTTTTATAAGTTATAACCAGATCCTGAATTATTAAGTCAGTGAACTAAAGCACATAATATTACTTCAAATAAGATGTCCCCGATGTAACATGTTCCCAAATGGCAATTAGAAGTAGTACAATAAGAACATTTTTAACAGTTGCTGTTATATGATATATCAAGTATGACTTCTTGGCAGTTTTATGGAAGTGGTTTTCCATTTTTCTATGATATTTTCAACTGCATTATCTAGATCAGGGGTAGGGAAACTTGGCTCTTCTATTACTTATGGATTTCAACTCCCAGAATTCCTGAGTGAGCCATAAAAGTTTCCCCATCCCTGGCCTACTGGTTTTTCAGTTGTGGGGGAAATGAATTTTTGACTTGAATGGGACTGTTTAATATACAAACGTAGGACCCATCCCTGTTCAGAGACCTTTCCCTCAGGTTTGGGACTCCAGAAGTAGATCTCTGCCTCTCCCCAGAACATTCAAGTAAACAGATATTTCACCAGGTTTCTTTGCGAGGGAGCGGAGGGGACCAATGCTCTTCAGAGCATATGGCTAGAGGTCTCCTCTATGCCTTTTCCTCTCTTCCCATCACTCTGGCAGTTATTCAGAAGATGTTGGAGGAAAGAGCGGAGCTAATCCTCCTGGCCCCTCATTGGCACAGGAGGCCCTAGTTTGCAGACCTGGTGAACCTGTTTGTAGCCACTCCGTGGAGGATTCCAGCCAGCAAAATTTCCCTTCATCAGGGAGACTTGCCCCACCTGGATCCACAGTGGTTCAAACTGACCGTGTGGTGCTTGAGCGGCAACATTTGAGAGTGGCTAATCTTCCTGAGAGGGTTATCCTCACTATCCAGGCGTCTCGTAAACCATCCACGACACGCATCTACGATGCTACCTGGGATTTTTTTTTTGCCTTTGGGGTATAAAGGAAGACCTCATCCCTCAACTGGTGTAGCGGAGGTGTTATGTTTCCTTCAAGATGGCCTAGAAAAGGGGCTAGCACCTAACACCCTACGTAGACAGGTAGCGACCCTTTCCTCAGTTCTATCCTGGGAATCTCTTCTTTCTTTGTCTCACCACCCATCTGTCAGGAGATTTTTTAAAAGGGGCTTCCAACCTCCATCCCCCCATGAGGGATACATAGGTATCCCTCATGGGACCTTCCAAAGGTTCTCCAGGCTCTGACTGAACCTCCCTTCGAAGCCCTTAGATCAGTGTCTCTGCAATTCTTGACCCTAAAGATGGTTTTTCTGATAGTGATCATATCTGCCAGAAGGATGTCAAAGCTAGCTGCTCTTTTGATCAGACAGGATCTATGCACTTTTCATGATAATAGAGTTGTACTCCGTTTAGATCCCACTTTTATCCCGAAGGTTAATACCTGCTTCCACAGGTCGCAGAACATTGCGTCGCCAGATTTCTGCCCCTTGCCGCACCATGACCTAGAGCACAAGTGGCAACCTTAGATGTTAGGAGTGCGCTTAGAATTTACCTCAAATGCACTTCCAAGTTTAGGAAAACTTAGGCTATGTTTGTATCTTTTCCCCCATCGCACTCGGGGAACAAAACGTCTCCTCCCACTTTGAGTAGGTGGATCAGGCCATGTATTGCACAGGCCTACAAAGCCATGGCTCTTCCGGTGCCCAAGGGCCTGACAGCGCACTCTACCAGAAGCACCGTGACCACCCAGGCATCCCTGGAAGAGATTTGCAGAGCGGCTACGTGGGCATCCCTGTCTCTTTTCATCAGACAGTATGATCTAGATACCTTTGCCTCTATGACTGCAGCCTTCGGCAGTCTTCAGCAAGTGGTTCCACAGTCGAGTGATTAGCTGGATGAGGACCCTCCCAGGGACATTCAGGCTTTGGTATGTTCCATCCTGGGCTCTCCCAGAAGCGTTGAGGAGAATGGGCATTGGTATAATTATCTCAGAATGCTCTTTCTATCTACGCTGCTAGAAAGCCCATACCCTCCCTTGTTTCATCCTGATTCTGGTAAGGAAGGTTAACATTTAAGATTCTGTTTGGCTTTCAGAGACACCCACTAAAGTCTGTCAAGTATCTTCACCAAAGCTGGGGAGACTCCCAGGGGCTGGCCTTTTTATATAAAACAGACTCAGCTCGATGACATCATCAGGAGGAGTCTAACCCATCCTGGGCTCTCTAGCAGCGTAGATAGAAAGGACGTTCTTAGGTAATTATACCAATGCCCATTTCTTTGTGCTGATCAGTATTACCTTAGGTTGTTGGAATGGAGCAAGTTGTCCCAATACTTTTTCAAGGGGCCAGCGAGAGCTCACTGGACGCCACCAGAACCGCGACCTTAATGCATTGTATGTTAATCTCTTTGTCCATTTTACCATCTTCAGTTAATGTTGTTCCTAGATATTTGAATTTTCTGTTGACCAAGAAAAATCCCATTTTGTCTTCATATTATTTCGATTGTGCTTATTGATCTCATACTGATTTGAAACTCAGGCAGCATCCTTAGGGGTTGATGGGAAGGCAAAATCTTGCTAAAAATTTACTGGTGGCACCAAACCACAAAATTCCAGAGTTTTTTCCAGATATATGGAAAAATATCAAAAAATCACAGAATGCTACAGCAGTTCCTCCAAATTCCAGACTATTAATAGATACTTCAAAACTATATTTGAGTCAAAATCAAAGAGCAAGAAACCAATAGGGACACACTTCTTTTCATATAATACTTAAATGTTTAATTAATTTTAATTTTAATTAATTTGATAATTGCTGCAGATAACTTATCTGTTGCATCTGGAGAAATTCTAATTTCTTCTTTGTCTTCTGCTTGTATCTGTTTTTTGTTGTTGTTGTTGAACATGATAAACTGCAGAAAAATTGTTCTCCTGACAATTAAATTTTAACAGAAAATTTTGTCCTTTTTGAACTGAAGGGGAAAGGTTTGATGAAATAGTGAATATACTGCAAAATTACTTTGACCTTCAATTAGCTCTTGAAGTAATGAATGAGATATTATTAAATAAATTCCTATTCAGTGTTTATAGGGAGTAAGTGTGCATGTGTGTGTTTGTGTGTGCATGTGTATTTTGGGAGTTATAATTGATATAAATACATTACAATGCAAAAAAATATTTTTAATGAAAATATACTTGGGTGTTCTTTTTTATATCAGTAGGCAGGTGCACAGCCCCAAACAAGATTACGAATTTAATAAACTTATATTGATAGAGTGCTTATATCATGTTAATTTTTAGAATTTAGAATTCCTACCAATTTTTTCAATACAAGAAAACTACTTGTACAAAATTGGCTATTTTGAAATCAAAACATTAGATAAGTCTTTGAGTCTTCTTTAGATCACTATTGTTGGTGATGTTTTCCTCTTCCAGAAGTAACAATTCTTTCAAGCAAGAATTGTTTGAAATTATGATTGAATGGTTTTGCTTATAGTATTAATCTAAAGGATGAAACCATATTGCAGGTAGTCCTTAAGCTATGTCCAGACATTCAGCAGTTGTTCAAAATTAATGATATTCCTGAACAAATAGTAGTTGTAACCCATTCTCAAGTTTATGGTTGTTGCAGCACCTCAGTGGCCACGGAATCAAAATTTTGATGCTTGGTAACTGACTGGCATTTACAGTTGGGTCGTGCTTCTGCCCTACCCAAACTGCTTCAACTTCAGAATTCCCACAGCTGCCTTTCTGTCCTCTATCTTTCTTTCTTTCTTTCTTTCTTTCTTTCTTTCTTTCTTTCTTTCTTTCTTTCTTTCTTTCTTTCTTTCTTTCTTTCTTTCATTCATTTTATTTGTTTGTCAAACATACAAGATAACAAGTATGGGTATGAATATAAACATGAACAAAGGAAGTAAATACAAATACATGGGGACAGTAAGACAGGGATGGTAGGCACGCTGGTGCGCTTATGCAGGCTCCCTTTAAGGACCTCTTAAGAATGGGGTGAGGTCCATGGTAGACAATTTGAGATTGAAGCTATGAGAGTTTGAGGTTGTAACAATGGAGTTGGGTAGAGCATTCCCGGCGTTGACCACTCTGTCGCTGAAGTCATATTTTCTGCAATCAAATTTGAAGTGGTTTACCTTGAGTTTGTATTGATTGTTTACCTGTGTATTATTGTGGTTGAAGCTGAAGAAGTCGTTGACATTGTAGCAAACAATTTTGTGTACCATGCTTAGATCGGACTGAAGGCGGTGCAGTTCCAGATTGTCCAAGCCCAAAATTTCAAGTCTGGAGGCATAGGGAATTCTATTGTGAGTAGAGCAGTGGAGTACTCTTCTCAAGAAATAACCCTGAACCTGCTTAATCGTGTTAATGTCTGATATACAGTGGGTTCCAGGCAGACCAGCTATATTCAAGTATTGGTCCAGCAAAGGTTTTGTATGCCCTAGTTAGCAATTCAATGTTACCAGAAAAGAAGGTTTGCAAAATTAGGTTAACAACTCCTAATGCCTTTTTGACAATGCTGTTACAGTGACCTCTGGGGGCTCTCTCATCTTTGCTCTTTTTGCGACCCTGCATTCTACCACCTACCCTTTCTGCACCTCCTGTCAGTACCCTAAGATGACTTTCTTTGTCTTCTGCTGCTGGCCTGGCATGGTGATATTTTGCTTAATGATCACTTTGCTTAGCAACAGAAATTCTGATCCTAATTATGGTCATAACCGAAGGACTATTTGTAAATTGTATTTTACATGACAGCACTATTGTAACAGGAATATTTACATTGATTTCTTTTTATAAAACTTCAGTCGACCCATACCTACTTCTTGGTGCTTTGTTTTTCTGTCTTTTAGCTGCAGAAAAAAAATTAATGAGCTTATGTAAAATATGTATCTTTCTCCTGCAATAATTATATATTCAAATATTTAAGTAACCTTAAAAACCTGCTTTTTGAATTTAATAAGACCCTGGTAATTAATGAAGGCAGATAGATTTTAAATTATAATTCCTTTTTGTTTATTTAATTATTTATGTGATTTTTAGTTAAGAAATATGACTGTGGGGCTGGTTTCAATTGTGGCTTCTGCAAATATGTTGGCTTTTGTGGGGGAGATGTCAAACAATGCTCTTGATGATGGTTCAGTTAATTCACTTTCAGAAAGTTCAATAATTCATCTTCGAAGTGTCAGCAGTTTGCTTCTGTTAATGGTAATCCTTTCATTTCTGTTAAATCAATTGTGAATAATAGAAGCTTTCAAAGAAAAATGATGAAGTAAGCATTGATTTCCAAACTGGATGTCTGATTTGGATCATTAATAAAACACAGTGCAAGCAGACAACTAATACCTAATACACTCTGATCACCTAAGCAGTAATCAGAGAAAAATCAATTATTTTTGTGTATAGCATTAGGTCCGAGATTTACCTGCTTTCATTTGTCATAATGGCTATAATGTCAATTTTATAACTATTTTGATATTTTAAATTTTTTTCATTTATAGTTTGTTTGCATCATAGTAAGCAATTCATTACCTACTTAATGACAAATATCATCCATTGCCATATAGAGGCAAGATGCATTTTTTATTCAAATGTAATGGGGAGATTCTATAAAAATTGCTAACAAAATGCTTCAGAGTAAAAAAATTTATTTTAAAATTTTTTTAAAAAATACTTTATTGAAATTTAAATTATTAAAAAGTTTACAAAAATTCAAAATATTATTTTTTTTACAGGATTTCTCTAATATAAGATGTGTCAATATCTTTCAGCATCATTTTTTTGACAGTACAATAAATACAATACATACAATTAATACTTGACAGTGGTTCATAGTACTGGTAATACTAATTCACAGTGCCTTAATAATATTGATAAAAAGTGATTCATGCATATAGATCATTGGTTCAAAAGAGAAAGATGTCATATTAACACTAAGTACATATATGTATCTAAAAAGAGAACAATCAGAGATAAATTTACATTATTATAGTCTATGTACTGTGCTCTCTATTCCATAAGCATAAGATAAGATATGTTATATATTTTTCAGTATACAATATAAGTATAACTACATGTATATTATAAATTAAATATAAATATTTACATAAACCTCTCTTTTCTGGCAGTTTCTTGATTTCAACAGTTTCTTGTTGGTCCTACGTGTATACCAATATGCCAATTTTATTTCCTCTTTTAATCTATATTTCTCATGTTTTACTGTATACCAATTGATACCAAATGTTCCAAATCGAGTAATATTCTGAATCTTCCTTATCACTGAATATCAATGTGAGTCTATCCATCTCTGCACATTCCAGGATTTTACGAATTATAACTTCACCAGACAGAATGATAGACACCTTCCTAGCCTGCCCTAGCACAATTCCTACCGCTATTATTATGTGTACTTCAGAGTAAAATTAATGCTCTTTATTTATTTATATATAGTATGTTAAATTTCCAGAATATTTAAATGGTTTTTTTTGTACTTTGTTTCTTCTCGCTTTTCAGAAAATTCTTCAATTACTTTGGTGAGAAATGTTAGCAACTGTGAGAAGTCACTTATGTAATGACTTGTGTCATTACATAAAAATTTTGTGAGTTCAGAATCATTTTTCCAAAATAAAAGCTTATGAGGGAAGGCAAGAATGAAGAAATTGTTTCGGGAGGCGAAGTGGGGAGGCAGAAAGTAACAAAGGTGCAATTTTCTCATTTGTAGAATTGAATGTAAATTTGCTCTGGAAGGTCAGAGTTCAAACAGCTAGCAGTATAGCCTTTAACTTTTTCAATTCCAACAGGAAGTAGAACAGTGTTTCTGAATATTGACAACTTTAAGATATGTAGAGTTCAATTCCCAGAATTCTCCTGCTAGCATATTGAGGAAGAAGTTTCAGCATCATTTGGAGAGTTCTACATATACTTATTCATGGGCTCTGCCTGCTTATGAATAAATATCTGATTTACCTTAGCTCTGGGGTGTCAAACTCACATTGTCATGGCAGCATCATGTGATGTAGTGGACTTTTTTTCCACTTTGCTAAACTGGGCATGGGCGAGGCTGAAATCTTCCCAAGAAAATTGCAGGGATTTGTCCAGGTAGTTGCCAGGAGACTATACTGACTTGAAGCTAGCACACCTTCAAAAATAAACTATAGAAGAACTCAGATTATTTACAAAATTCAAAACAAAAGTACAAAATCAAAGAATGAAAATCAGTAAAACAGAAAGACCAACTAATATTGTTAACAGATTTTAATACTTTATCATGGTTAGGTTTTACAAATAGGTTTTTCAATGAAGAATAAAGAATGGCTTATATTTTGATTTTTATATGTAACCTCAAATCATTTGCATTTTTCTGCAATGAAAAGAGGGAGATATAAGATTGACTTGAAATGTTAAATGTATATTTATTCATATGGGTTTTGGAAACAGTATATGAATTCCACAATTTCCCTTAATATATTAACTTGTAGCTGATAGCCTTGTTTCTCATAATAGCTTTATTAAATCTGGGGAAAAGCAATAGCCAGGCTAATATCCTCTTAGTGCGGATTTCCTTCTTTAATTGTTTGATAAAATTAGTGTCACTATAGAGCTATAGTCCAATAAAACTGGATAGTCAATCAGAGTGGAATTTGATTAGCCAGTTCTCCTTATGCTTACAAAAGCAAGCTTCTGATAAATGTTAAATGCTTAAATAATGCTCAAAAATTCAGCCTAGCTGAATAGCTATTATATTAAGCCTGAATATCTCTCTTTCTCCATCCCTCCCTCCCTTTCTCCATCTCTCCCTCTCCCTCTTTCTTTCTCTTTCCCTCTCCTCCTCCCCATTCCCCTCCCTCCTCCCATCTATCTGTCCACATGTGTGTAGTGTTTCATTGCATCTCCCTTCCCTCCATATCTTCCTTTTTATCAAAATAAAATTAGTTTATATTAAATTAAGAAAGCATGATGCTTTTAACTGGTTTTTTTTTTTTTAGGGATAGCCATCTGGGATGTGTTAGTAATTTTTTAAAAAAGTCTTTGATATACTACCCCAAATCTATAGATTGAGGTGATATACAAAAATGGTTAAAGAAATAAATAATACGAGATTACACAAATAATATTGCTTTTTATTGGATGTAAATAATCCCTAGAATTTGTAAAAGGTGAACAAACAATTACCAGTTGTGGGGTTCTTGCAAACAACTTCATTAGAATAGGAAAATATAAAAAAAATTAAAAAATTTACATCCCTATTTTTTTAGCATTTTTTGATGATAATAAAGTATATTTGTGCTAAATGTCCCTGAAAGATTCATTAAAATAATAGTGTTGTATTGGTAATTTACATGAATTACCAATACATAGTCGTATGATATTATTTCTTTTTCACCAATCACTTTGAATAAAATCATTTAGAAAAAGAGTTTGATTTTGTAACAGTTTAATATAAATGTATTTGTCTTAACAGGGTTAGGTAAACATTATCAACTTTATCAACATTATCCAGTGGTTTGGAAAGTATGAATTATCTTGGTTAGTATGCAGCATTTTTATTAGAGAATTTCTGTGGATAGACAGGTTGATAATTCTATTTTTGCCTAGCTCGGATGTTGGCAGCCTGCAGATTCAGAGCTGCATGTGGCTCTTTGGACCCTCTGCTGTGGCTCCCTGTGCCATCACTGGCTGGCCCTGCCCCTCTTCCTCCTTTCCCTTGCCTGGCCTGAGAAGGTAAGGGCGATGGCGGGAGATGGAGAAGCAGCCGGCACTGATTCTCCAGCTTCTCTCTCTTGCTGGAGCTTCTTCTGGCCCTTGTTGATGCTGGGCATGCTTCGGTTGCTTGGAGAGATGCGCAAGCTGCTCTGTGCCTCAAGACACTGGCTGATCTGGCCACAACCAACGCTGGCCTCTCTCTCTCTCTCTCTTTCTGTGTGTGTGTGTGTGTGTGTGTGTGTGTGTGTGTGTGTGTTTGTGTGTGTGTCCGTCCATCCGTCCCTGCCTCCCCCCTCCCACTCTCTCTGAAAGCCAAAGCTGGGCCAAGCCAGCAAGCTGTCCTTGGGGTTCTTCATTACTCTTTTTCTTTCTTCCTTTTGGAAATCCAGGATGGCTGAGGAACAAACGTGAACCATGGCATAGGCTTCCCTCCTCCTCCTCCTCCTCCTTGCCCTTCTTTTGCGACCCCCCTGGCCACCTGTGGTGGGGCTGGGAGGGTGTGCACAAGCAGGGAGACTCTTCTTAAGTGAGTGGCTTCAGTGCCTTTGCTGCTCTTTGCCCGAGCCAGACTGCTCACTTGAGGAGGGTCGCCCTGCTCTTGCATACCCTCCTGGCCCCAGCACAGCAGGGTCACAAGAGGAGTATGAGGGGGGAAGAGGAGGAGGGAAGCCTCTGCCACGGCTTGCGTTCGTTCCTCAGTCAGCCTAGATTTCCAAAAAGAAGGGGAACAAAACGAATAGCAAAGAGCCCCAAGGAGAACTCATTGGCTTGGCCCATTCGGCTTTCTAAGGGTGAGAAAAGAGATGCAGAGACAGAAAGAAATACACACACACACACACACACACACGCACACACATGCAGATACAGAGGGGGGAGGGAGAGGGGGAGGGAGGGAGAGACATAGACACACAGAGAGAGAAACAGAGAGAGGGAGAGATACAGAGAGAGAGACACAGAGAAAGAGCAGGAGAGAGAGGGGGAAGAGAGAGGAGGGGGAGAGAGATACAGAGAGAGGGGGAGGGAGAGAAAGGGTGGGAGATAGAGGGGGGAGAGAGAGACATACAGAGAGTGGGAGAAGGGAGGAAATGATACAAAGAGATACAGAGGAGGGAGTTAGGGAGAGGGAGAGGGAGGGAGAGAGGTAGAGATACAGAGGGGGGGGAAGAGATAGAGATACAGAGAGAGAGATACAGAGAGGGGGAGGAGGGAGAGAGAGAGACATAGAGAGATACAAGGAAAGAGGGGGAGAGAGGGGGAGATGAGAGAAAGAAGGGTTTTGTGGCTGGGTAGGCATGGCTAGGAGGTCATGTGACTGGGTGAGAGGGAGTGACATCGAGTTGATCATGCCCAGCCAGGTTTTGTGGCTCCCGGTGTTTTTTTTTTCCTGCCGGAAACAGGTCCAAATGGCTCTTTGAGTATTTAAGGTTGCAGGCCTAGTTTATGCTTAGTTTTGGGTTAGGGTTAGGGTTAGGGTTAGGGTTAGGATTAATGACCATGTTTAAAAAGAAAGTGAAAAAGATGCACATGCACCTTAAATGAAAGATCAAAGTAATTTATTATGAATTATTCAGATATATATTAGCCCTACTATTCTTATAGAATGAAATATAATAAATTTGTCACATACAAATTTTCAAGTACAAGAAAATAACACCCAAAGAATGAATTACCTTTTCTCTCTCCTAACTGTGATATTTGCCTCACTGTCTTTATTAAATATTTAATAAATTAAAATAGTTTAAAATTTAAAGAAGAATCTATTCCAGAATCCAGTAATTGTATTATTTGTGGAAAGACATTAAAAGAGACTTCAGTATATGCTGCTCCTATCCTATCCAGAGAACAACTATAATAAATAGAAATAAAATCCACTATTGATAAATGTTCCAATATGTCAAGGCAAGCCTCATATTTCTGTACACTTTGCTAAGGCAGTAATATTAGTAGCATTTGAATGTTTTTCTTATTAAGGAGAAAAATGGCCAGCAACTTCACTAATATCTGTGCCAAAGGCCATGTTAAGTACAAACTGTTTTCAGCACATTTGAATTTCTCGTTCTATTCAGGAAAGAGTGAAGAGATGAAATTGTTCATTTTCCAAATTAGAATAAGCTATTGGAGCTTATAGGATGAAAGGGAGAAACTGATTACAACATAATGGAATGTACTGTATTCATCTCTTTGAATTATGACCATATTCAGCCTTTTCCATTTTACAATTGATTCTCCCACTCCATTAATGAACTAGTGTGCTCTCTAGTCTTTCTTTATGTTAATACATAAAGTATTAATAGTGGCATGGAAAAATTTCTATCCAGAAGGTATGAAGAATTTATTTAATTCTGTAATGCTGCACAGAGTGTTAATGT
>NW_020769346.1:4285063-4398996 GCF_900518735.1 Pseudonaja textilis | reverse complement strand
TATGAAGAATTTATTTAATTCTGTAATGCTGCACAGAGTGTTAATGTGTCATAGTTTTTGAAATAACAAATAATAACATTGGACATTCATTCTTTATAATATTGTAGGGTCTGTTGAAGCTCTAATTTTTTGCACTAGCACTTGATACATATTGCAAGCCATGACCCTCTGTGTTTTTGGTCAAATGTAAAAAACAAACATTTTAAATGGAATAAAAATCCAACGGTATACATTCTAGAGGGAAAATAATTTAGTAATGCCTTTTAAGAGACAGAATTTAATTATTTCAATAAAATTATACAAGTTAAAAATAACAGACTTGCAAAGAAATGATTCTTGTTTCCTTATGAAGAAATTAATTTATTACGTGATAAAAAGTTCTACTGTTTCACAGTGAGTATTCTTGAAGGATTCTTTTGAATTATTTAAAATACGGTATTGTTATGACCCCCCCCTTCAAAATTCAAACGAACAAAACAGAAAGCAGCCGTTTCACAATTAAATCAAACGGAAAGAAGTCTTACAAGATAACGGCTGGCAGAAACCACAGCATAAATCTTTACTCTGTCCGGCAAACCAGTCCTGGCAATATATCTCCAGCCTCAGAGCTTCTTGCTGTAACGTCCTCACTCAAATAGTCACTTTGTTCCTGGCAAAATGTACCAGCCCAGCTGAGTCCTTTTATACTCATTGAGGCAATGTGCTAATTTACTGACTCACTCTCCTCATTCGCTCCAGCTGATTTTGCCTTCTCAACCGTCTTCTATTTTTTACATTTAACCACAAATTTTCCAAGTTCTCATCTCCACTAGAAGACTCTCTCAAAACTTCCCTGTCAGCCATTCCCGGCTGTTGATCAGATAAGGAACCAGAGGAGGTCAAAGGTCCTGACAATTCTAATACATCAGGTCTGTCGTCCTTTGTCACGTCCATCTCCTCAACCTGGTTATCAGTCCAATCAGTAAGCCAGGCCGGCTCATATTTTTCTGCCATGACCTCCTCACTTGAACTCATATCAGTCACAGGAGCTGAATCCAAGCCCGGAGCCACAACACGGTATATTACTTTATGCTATTGGGGTTCATCTACCAGTGATAACATTCGCTAATAACTGAAGGTTATAATTTATTTACCTCATGATTATTTCATATTTGATGATTGAAATGAATTTAACTAAAAAATGAGTTAATTTATAATTCAAAAATCAAAAATAAAACAGTAAGGTTGTTTTCATTCCATACTTCACTCTGAATTCATGACTGGAAAGAATCTAGATAATAAATTTTCTGTAGAAACCTCTGTGAATCAGTTTGTAATTGTGTATATACTGTAGAGTTGGTATTAAATGTCATTTATGAAAACAAATAATGCAATGTCATTTATGACTTTTGCTTATTTCGAGATAGCATTTTCCAAATCTGAAAATATTGATTGAAGTAGTAAGGGGAATTACAGCCCAGAGATTCTGTCAGAATCTTGTTAGAATGCCCTAAATTATGCTTTGAATAGTAATTATTAGGTTTAGAATTTAGAACTTAATTGGAAATAAATGTGAAACTTATAAATCTCTCCAAGGGACATATCAGTGGTGGGATTCAAATTTTTTTACTATCGGTTCTGTGGACGTGGCTTGGTGGCCATGGCAGGGGAAGAATACTGTAAAATCTCCAGTCAGAAGAGGTATTTGTCAGTTCTCCTAACTACTCAAAATTTCCACTACCGGTTCTCTAGAACTGGTCAGGACCTGCTGCATACCACCTCTGGGACATATGTAAGTTATATAAATAAAATGGAATTCCATTCTCTGAAATCTGTTTCATAAAATCAAAAGTCTCATGATAGAAAGTAAGATGATAAGAAGGAACAGAAGGATAAACTCAATGAAACCTTGATTTTATGCAATAGATTTCAGAGGGAAAGGACGGCATTCCATTTTATTTATATAATTTGCATAAATGTGCCACTCAGGGGTATCTGTAGCATAAATAGGAGCCTTGGTGGTGAGTGGTTAGAGTGTAATACTGCAAGCTACTTCTGCTGCAGCCAGCTCCCTGCAATTTGGTAGATTGAAGCTCACCAGGCTCAAGGTTGACTCAGCGTTCCATCTGTCAGATCCGTGTATCTGCCATTCTTCAATAGAAGAAGAAGGGGGAGAAGTTGGTACAAGTAATCCTTTTTGATGTAACCTGAATATCTTAAGTCTTGTATTGAATCTGTATAACTTGCACATGATATACAACTGGGAGACTGGAGCCAGATCTCTGGAAACTTGTCACCTCTTGGAGAGATAGCAAGAGGAGAAGGGACCATAAAAATTCCAGCTCTGAAAGAAACTTCCCGGAAAACTTTTCTAAGATACGTTCCCAGAAAAGGGGAGGGAATTAACATGTTGTCTCTTTGTTTGATTAAATCCTCATCAGAATAAGGGGAGGGTTCTAGCTCATCAGAATAAGGGGAGGGTTCTAACTCCCTTTATCTATTACTGTATGCCTGGAAGCATCTTAGATTCTGCTTTGACTAGTATCTGGATCACTTCCTTTCAATAAAGAATTCCTTTTGAAGTACCTAGCTTTCAGTAATTCATTCTTATCGGTTGAAAGGGAAAAGTCTGATGCTTATACCAGCCTTCCGAGGTGGGTAAAATAACCAATTGTTGGGGGCAATATGCTGACTCTCTAAACTGCTTAAAGAGGGCTATAAAGCACTATAAAGTGGTATTGCTATTACCTATAGCTATCTCCACCTCTGGATGAGGTTTCCCCCCCCCTAAAAACAGTTAAAAAAGAAAAAACAATATATCCTCATGCAAGAACTTTTCTGCTCCTGATTACCCCCATGCTTACAAGTTGCAAAGGAGACACAGAAGCAGGGAAGCGGCTGCCCAGCTCCGGAGCTCCACACCATTTTTTTTTTCAGAGGGAATCTGACTCGAGTATAAGCCGAGGGGGTTTTTTTCAGCACAAAAAATGTGCTGAAAAACTCGGCTTATACTCGAGTCAATAAGTTTTCCCAGTTTTTTGTGGCAAAATTAGATGCCTCGGCTTATATTCGGGTCGACTTATACTTGAGTATATACGGTAACTCTGTGAAGTCCGAGCCAGCCAGCCTGCCTATGTTTGTGTGAGTTTGTACTCTTTCATCTTTTGGAAAAGAAGATGAGACAGACACATATTCATCTTATGTATTCAACTTCATATCTTATTACTCTTTTTCCAGCTTCTCACTATTTCTCCCTTTACTTCTCTTAATTTTCTTTTATGGTTATCTCATTTTCTTATTCAATTGTATTTCTTTTACCTAAATTTCTATCTTTTTATTCCTTATATTTATACTTTCATCTGTATTGTTTACAATTTCATATGTTCTCTTCCAACAAAAGCAAAAAATTCTAAAAAAGCAAAATTCCCCCTATGATTGCCAATCGGAGTGCAACACCTTTAAGTCTTATTGTTATTATCATATGAAATATCATTAAACATTAAATTTGTGCATAATTTTTTATAGCATTCAAATTTCTAATATCTATTTTATATCATGTAAATCTCATCATTCAGGCTCTGCTTGGTACTTCCCCTTGAAAACATCAAAAGAAAAATTCTAAAAACATAGCAAAAACAATATATAGATATAAACATTAGTAAAAAAAATAGTTATTTAAATTCATTCTAGTACTGGTATGGGCTTTGTAAATCTTTCATGTTTCTTTTTAATATTTATCAATCTTTGAGAACAATTGAAATATTTCCCTCCCTTCTTCATTATTACGTTAATTATTAATAAACATACCATTGGATAGTCGTACAGTTTTATCTTATAAATTATTTACTATTGATAAGCAAAATAATTATTCAAATTCATTCTAGTAACTGGTATAAATTTCCTTATATATCTTTCACATTTCTTTTCAATATTTTATCAATCTTTAGAAACAATTACAATGTTTCTCTCACTTCTTTATTGTTGCATTAATTATAAATAAACATACCATTACATAACAATAGTTTTATCTCATAGATTATTTACTTATTTCATTTCTAACTCATTACAGTATTCTACTGTCACAACACTATCTTTTGTACCCCACAGAATTTTCACTTTTAACTTAATGTAGCCCTTGTCTCTGTGTTTTCTAGCTGAGCAAATACCTTTAATCCTAGTACATTTCCCCTTTTTCTTTATTTCCTTCTTTTTTCCCTCACAAGTTATTTCTCTTTCTATCTTCCCCCTCTTTTTCTCATCCTTTTTTAATACCCTTCTCTCTCTAATTTTCCCTTCTGTAGTTTTCTTTTCTGCTTCTCCTTGCTGTTATACTTCTTTTTCAGAGTATTTTTCTTTTTGGCCATTCCCTTTGATCTCAAACTTTTAACTCCTTTCCGCCTTTTTACCACACTTTGCATTATTTGATCATTGAAAATGGCTTCTTCTTTGTCCCATCCTTCTTCTTGCTCTTGAAGCTTTTCCTTTCATTTTTCATAGTTCAGGATCTCCATTTCAAAAAATTCAAATATGAAGCCATATTCCTCCCCTTTCTGCATCTTCTTTCTATTTTTTAAGACTCATCTTCAATTCCTCCAGGAGTGATGCCATTTTAAACACTTTTGAACAACCACCCGATTGACTTTAAGTAAAAACAGAAAAGAAAGAAAAACCCATGCCAACAACTTTTTTTTAAATCACCAAATGATCCCAGACTGTTCCTTCTTGTTTCTTTCCTTTACTTTTCCTTTCCGTGGGTTACTGTATCTTTTAATAAGATTTCAGTTACAATGTATCCTTGGGAGTCTTTTCAAAGTTTCACTGTTAATCCACTTTATTTTTCCAGGTGGCACTCCATTTTTTCATTATTCCAGGTTCCACCCTTTTACCTCCACTGTTCTCCTTTTAAAGGCTTTAAAATGACCAGAAAAAATCTTTATTCTCCTTTTGACACTTAAATTTCAGCTTAGAGTTGCCTATTAGTGTCAAAATAGATTAACATAAATTTCTTCCCGTATCATTTGTAATTAGCAATATAAAAGTTAAAAAAGGGTTTTTAACCTCCTTTTCTCTCTCCTTTGCTGATTAAAAATCTTCTTTCAGAAGTATCCCTCTAAGTACTTTTAGATTCAGGATACTTTGCTTAGATATTCTCTGTTGTTTAGCCTGGTCTGTCCTGCTTTCCTCTTTGTCTTCCTCCTGCACAATCTTATCCAGTCAGGTGGTTCTTTGAGATGGCCATTTCTGACCACTGCTGCAACTGCCTTCAGGAAAGGGAGTTTACACCAGCCAAAGAGGAGAGATGCAGCTCCCCTCCACTCGGCTAGCAATCTCCCCCCTCTTCACCACCTCTACAGGATGGCTTCAGCCCCGCATCCAAAGGATCGGGGCACTCCAGCGGCGAGCACAGATCAAAACCACGCACAATAGCGGATTTCAGTCTGTCGCTGAAGAAACCCAAACCGGAAGTTCCTTAGTCAAGATCTTTTTGAAGGGTAGCAGTATTGTCTATAGTATTGAACAGCATTACATCATTAGCGAAGAGAACGCAGTTGCTCTTAATATGATCACAGAGTCATTTATGTAGAGTATGAAGAGAGTTGGTCCTAGAACACTGCCTTGGGGGACACCACTATTGACAGGTACAGAATTTGATAGGACACTCCCAATTTTGACCATTTGTTGTCTGTTTGACAGGAATGCTTCTATCCAGTTATGCAGGTGTCCAGAGACACCGTAAGATTTTAGTTTTAGGAGTAGTTTGTCATGTACCACTGAATCAAAGGCTTTACACAAGTCTATGTAGATTGCGTTGATTGTTTTGCCATGATCGAGTTGTGTAGTCCATATGTTTTTGCAGTGTAAGAGTTGCAGATTATAGGATAGTTTTTTTCTGAAACCAAATTGTTTATTGGAGAGTAGGTTGTTTGTCTCTAAGTGGAGGATAATGGATTGGTTAATAATTGATTCCATGACTTTACAGGTGACGCAGCATAAGGAGATTGGTCTGTAATTTTCAACTAGGCTGGGGTCTCCCTTTATGAAGATGGGGATGACCGTGGCTTGTGACCATAGTTTTGGCAAGGAGCTGGTCCTGAAAGATTTTTCAAAGATTATGCTTAGAGGTTTGGCTATGGCAGTGGGAAGCTTTTTTAAGAAGTAGGCACATATTCTGTCTGCTCCAATAGATAGAGATGGCTTTAGATTGCATAGTGCTTTTTCAACAATGTCTTCTGTAAAATTGATATGTATTAGATCATTGTAGTTGTCTGTGGTTCGACGAGGAAATATTGGGCATGATCCATTGCTGTTTACAAATACTGAGCCAAAGAATGTGTTAAAGAGGTTGGCTTTAATGGTGTCGTCATTGCAGTCTTTACCATTAGGTCCTATCGGGTGGGATGGACCTTGAGTCTTTTAGTTTGTTGTTTACAAAATTGTAGAAAGCACGGGTGGAATTGGTGCGTAGAATTGGTGTTTAATATGATAATTGGTGCATTCAGTTTTTTTCTGGTGGCATAAATTTTTGTATCGGCTTTTGAAGTTGGCAATGTGACCAGATTTGTTTTTCCGCCAAAGTGATCTCTTTTTGGATTGAAGTTTCCTTATTGTTATGGGTAATCTGGTTTTTTTTTGTTTGGAAGTTGTTGGTACATATAGTTTGATGATTCGTTTGACTTCAAGTAAAAATATGTTGTAATGGTCTTCTACAGTATTGCATCCAGAGAATAGAAATTGCCAATTAAGGGATGAGAGATCGTTATCTATAAGATCATAGTTGCCTTTTTTGAAGTTATAATTGGGGATTACATTGTTGTAATGATTTTTGTGTGGACATATGTTGAGACAAAAGTCAATCATACTGTGATCACTGTTGGAAAAGTGTTCTTTAGTTTGTATTCCGTAAATTAAATTCAAACTATTGCAGAAGATGAAATCGAGGCAGTTGTTAAGTCTAGTATTGTTGGTTACTAGTTGTTCCAGTCCCAGATTTGTAACAGCATTGTAGATGGTTGCATGTATGGGTTCAGTTGTACATTCATTTAGGGTCAAGTTAATATGAGGTAGATTGAAGTCACCAAGAAAAATAAAAGTGTGTGGGCAGGATGTTGCCCATGTTAGTAGTGAATTTAGCTTGTTTACATGTTTGATGTCATAATCAGGTGCTCTGTAATATAGTAAGAATCAAAATGTGATATTTAAGGATAGTTCACAGATGATGGTTTCAGGAAGAGCAAGCTCCTGGGTAACTTGGATGTTTTTTAGATGTAAGGACTTTTTATAGAAGACAGCAACACCAGCTCTTCTACGAATTTAACGATCTGATCGGTAAACATGATAGTCTCTTACTGTGGTAATGGAGTCAGGGAGAGAAGCGTTGAGCCATGTTTCACAGACAAATATGATGTTGAATTTAGCCATATTTAGTAAGAGGAGAAATTCAGGTATTTTATTCACAAGACTTCTTGCATTGAGTAGCTTGCATTTAAGGCCAGCAGTAGTTGGAATTGAGGTAGTTAAGGACATGCGTGCCTAGTCTTGGGTGGTGGTTTCTGTTTGAAAAGTTGTTGGGCATAAAAATTATTTTCTCTTTTTCAGTTGTTAGGTTTCTTACTTACGGAAAACTATTTTGGTCTTTTGTCTTTAAGCTCTTTAAGCTCCAGTTCTTAGCCAACCTTGATTAATCTTTAAAAAGCTAAGTAGGGTCAGTCCTACTGGGATAGGAGAAATATAGGAAATACTAGTGATATAGTTTGAAGTGGAGTGTCAAAATGTTTCTGAAAAATTCTGGAAGAAAGCAGTGGCAATGTCATACTGCTAACTTGACTCAAGGGAGATTTTACTTTTAAATTATAAATTATTATTTGGTATTCTCATCTTAGAGTAACTTTGGGTGGCATTATTTAAGTGTAAACATGTTTCAGTATTGTTATGTTTGTCTTATGTGTGGACATTTTTTGTGGATTTTCTTTAGTTTAGTGATGTGGGGTAAGAGAGCCCAGAAAAAGAATCTTTCATACTCCCAGCTTAAAACACAATGACAGTACCCAATGCTTTAGTTATCTTTCAATTTTCTGCTTCCTACCACATATTAATAAGAACGAGGCTTTTAAAAAAATATAAACTTGTGGTTTAATGCAAGTCCTAATTTAGATATAAAATTTTCTTGTTTTTAAAAAAATAAAATTTAAAAGAAAACATTGTAAGGAATGTATATCATTTAAGGATTGGAAATTATTAACACGTAAATTGATAGACTTTTTAGTCCTCTTTTATCTTTAACAGAGGAAAGAGAACTAAAAAAATCTATTAATTTACATGTTATTCTTGAGTTCTTAATGCCTCCTCTGCCCACTACTGTTTAACATATGTAAGAAGTTATTGGGAGAGGTCTCCCATTGATTTATAGAGGGGTGTTAGCTTGTCATCTTTGGCTGAGCTGTAAACACTATTGAAGCATTGATCCAATATCTGGAAGTTGTGGAAGAATTGGCAGTGGGATATTTGTGGCATTTAAATTAATGTCCCAAAAGATGGAATTGCTATTTGTCCAGAAAATCTTGGTCAATGGTACCAGGGGAGATAGCATTTTCTTTACATTCAAATCACTATTTCCTAATTTCCTTTCTAATCTGAATTGAGTCTTTTTTTTAAAAAAAAAAGAACTTTTATTTTTAAAAACAGACATACACATACAAAACATAAAAACATAAAGCCATCTTCCATTTTATATACATACAGTGTGCCAGTTGGTTACAAATCTTTTGTGCTATCCTTTTGTAGTCATTTACTCACAGTTTATACCAGTTTTCACATTGTGAAACTAACATATGCTTATATATTTATCAGTTATTAATCATCCATGACTAAACTGCAGTATTTATTCCATCATTTTATACGAGATGTTCCAAGTTTTATCTTAAAATTTATGTTATACTTTCAGCCAATGGTTATATATGTCTATATTATGTTTTATATCAATCTATTAAATTTCTATCACAGAATTATCTAGTCAATTACATTACCATGCTTTTTTGTCCAACCATTGATAAAACAAATCCCATATCATATAAAATTGTTTATCTTCTTGTTCTCTAATTTTAAATGTCAATTTACTAATTTCAGCACAGTCCATAATTTTCTTAATAACTTCCTCCTACATAGGTATTTTATCATTTTTCCCATTCTTAGCCAATACAATCCTAGCCACTGTTAATACATTTATAATCAAATATTTCAACTCTTTGTTCCAACCATGTGTGGATTTTAGTCCAATATTTCTTTGCGTCTGAGCATGAGCATGAGCACCACATATAGTAATATGAACCAGGTATCTGATGACATTTCTACCATTTATCCGATTTGTTCTTAAATATTCTCACAATTCTCGTTGGGGGTATGTGCCACCTGTAAAACATCTTATACAGTTGACATTGTCATTTTATAATTTTGAGACCACAATCTTTTCCATTTTTCTAAATCAATCCCATATCCAAAATTTTCCCCCAAGCTATCATCATTTCTAATAAGTGTCCATAAAGTTTTTTAATTTCCTTTTTCATCAGTACCCATCAAAATTTTATCCAAATCTGTCAACTTATCATAAATACCTTCTGTGTTTAACATCTTTATCAAATCTGGATTGTATTTGCAAAATATGAAAACCAGTTCATTTTTACACCTTGTTCTTTCCAATGCTTGCATAGATTTAAGTTCACCCTTTTCATTCAATATCTCACAATATCCCACCACGGTTTGTTCCTTTTTATATATTATTGGATAAGAAAAAGCTTCAATAGTAGATATCCATAATGGAATTTTTAAATAATTTTGTCTTTTTATCTTCTCCCAATTCCAAAACAATGCCTCTTGAATATGTCTTCAAAAATACCCCTCTGTTTTAGTTCCCTTATACCAAAGGAAGACATGCCATCCCAACAGAAAGTCATGCCCTTCTAAGATCAATAGTCTATTGTTCCTTAATGTTATCCATTCCTCTACTCACATCAAATTTGTTGCTTGGTAATACAACTCCCAGTTAGGCAAGGCAAACCTTCTTATTCTTGCATCTTGTAACAATTTTAATTTTATTCTTGCTTTTTTGCCCTGCCAAATATATTTCAGCACAATTCTATTTAAATTTTCAAAAAACTCTTTCCCTAGTCAGATTGGAATTGTCTGGAATAAATATAAAATTCTAGGCAATACATTCATCTTAATTGTAGATATTCTCCCATTCAATTATAATTGTAAGTTTCCCATTTTGTCAAATCTATCTCAATCTGCTGTTTGAGTTTAAGATAATTATCCTCCTTCAATGTACTACATCTTGGTGTAATGTATATCCCTAAATACTTAACCTTGTTTGTGACTGTATTTCTAAAACTTCTTCCAACTCTTTCTTTTGTCTTACTAACATATTCTTTGTTAATATCTTTGTTTTATCTTTGTTTATTTTCAAACCTGTTACTTTTCCATATTCTTCTATTTTTTCTATTAATTTAGGTGCTGTTTCCAATGGGTCTTTTAATATATACTCTTCCTTTTGGATTTTCATTCCTTTTATTTCTTCTCTAATATTATCTTCTCTAATATTCCTATTCAATACTTTCAATGTTAACACAAACAGCAGGGGCGACAGTGGACAACCTTGCCTTGTCCCTTTTCTTATATCTATAGATTCTGTTAGTTCTCCATTTACCATAACTTTTGCAGTTTGTTCGTAGTATATTGTTTCAATGGCTTGAATGATTTTTTTTTACCAAAGCCCATTTGTTCCAATTGCAATAACATAAATTTCCAACTCACATTGTCAAAGGCTTTTTGTGCATCTAAAAACATCAAGCCATTTACTTCTCAGGATGGTGCCTCATGGTATTCCAGAGTATCCAAAATAATTCTCACATTGTCTTTGATTTGTCTCTTTGGCAGGAATCCATTTTGATCAGCATGAATAAAATTATTTAAGTATCTTTTTAGTCTTTCTGCCAAGATTGAAGCAAAAATTTTATAGTCTGAATTTAATAGGGATATAGGTCTATAATTTTTAACTTGCTGCAGGTCTGTCTCCTCCTTTGGTATAAGTGTAATATATGCTTCTATCCATGTTTTGGGTATTCTTTTCTTTAACATAACTTCATTCATAACTTCTAATAGGTAAAGATTCAGTATTTCCTGAAAAGTCTTGTATAATTCCGCTGGTATAATTCTGGACCTGGTACTTTTCCAACATTATGTTTTTTAAGGCTTCTGTTAATTCCATCATTGTTATATTCCCTTCTAGCATTGCTTCAGTATCTTTAAGTATCTGAGGTAAATTCGCTTTTTGTAAATATTGCTTAACTTTTTCTTCTTGAATATTCTCTTGAAAATACAATTTCCCATAGTAATCTTGTATAATTTTTTTCTTCTCCTCATTTCCATAGTATGTATGTCCTTCTTCATTTATTAGTTGGCTAATCCTTCTTGATTCTCTCTCCTTTCTCAGTTTATAGGTGAGCCATCTGCCTGGTTTATTTGCATCTTCAAAGTAATTCTGTTTAGCATTTTTAATTTTTTGTGCTAGTTCCTCTTTTTCCGTTTAGTCCCATTTTATGTTTAATTATATCCATTTTATTTTTAATATCTTTTTTTTGCGGGGACTTCTGTAAATCTTTTTCCAATTTTTTATAATCATCCTCCAGTGTTTTAAAAGTCTTTTTCTGTTTTATATTTCTTTTCCTTCTATAGTCTGTTATCAAGCCTCTTGTGCAGGCCTTCAGCGTGTCCCAGAGGTTCTATAGAGATGTATCCTCTTTTCTATTTTCTTTAAAGAAGAAAGCAAGTTCTTTCTCTATTTTCTGTTTAAAGTCTTTTTCTTTTAATATTGTATTATTTAAGGTCCATCTGGATCTCCTCTTGTATCCTTTCCAAGTAACTGTCACTGGGTTATGATCTGCCCAAGTGCTTGTTTCTATTTCAATCTCTTGTATGTTAGCCAGTAGTTCATATCATGTCTATTCTAGACCATGAAGCATGTCTGTTTGAGTAAAAAGTGTATTGCTTACTCTCCACATTTCTCTCTCTCCATGCATCTTTTAAGTTGAATTCTTCTGTTATTCGAAAGAAGGATTTTGGTAATATCTTTCTAGCTTTCTTTGTTGATTTCTGCGTTTTGTAGTCCAACCAATCATTAACTATTCCATTAAGATCTCCCATCATACAAATATTAACATAGTCCAATTCAATTATTTTCATATGTAATTTCCTGTAAAATTCTTCTTGGTTATCATTCGGAGTATAAATTGCAATTAAAAGTGTTTTAACATTATTGTCCATTATTTCCACCATCAAAATCCTTCCATCGTCATCTGTGTAAGTTAATTCTGCCAAAATTGTGTCTTTAATATATAAAACCCCACCTCTTTTTTTAGTTTGTGCCAGCAATGTAAATAGTTTCCCTAATTTTTTTTGTTTCACTATATATTCATGTTGTTTTTTTAATATGTTCTTCTTGAAGCAAATTCTATCATATTTTAATTTCTCTAATTTATGGATTATTTTCCTTTTTTTAGTAGCCAAATTAAGACCGCTTGTGTTAATCGTAATCAATTTTCTTTCATCCATGTTAGGCTTTGTGAGGGGTTTTTATTGCTCTAGTAGGTCTTAATTCTTGTTGCTCTCTGGGTACACCACCTACTGCACTTTCTTCTTTCTCTTTTTCAATTACTGCTATAGGCTCCTCTTGGAATTTAATTAGTGACTCTTCCTTTCTAGCTTCTTCCTCCTTTCTTCTAAAATATTCCAAGTAGAATAGCTCAGCTTTTTCAGCTGTGTCAAGTCTGTGTCTTTGTTCCTGCCAGGTGAACAAGAGGCCTTCTGGCATCAGCCTCCTGTAATTTAGTCCTCTTTTAAGTAACTCTTTGGTCAAAAATAAATATTCTCTTCTCATCTCTCTTACTCTTCTTGGTTCCTGTTTCAGCACCACTATTTCTTTATCTTTGTACTTTAAAGTTTTCTTTCTTGCCACCTGCAGTATCTGTGTCTTAATAATCTTTTTAGTGAATTTGATATGAACTTCTCTTGGTAGTCTGTTTCTCATTGCATATCTTGTATATACACAGAACACTTCATCCATCCCATCCATCTTCTTCTTCTTAAAGAGCTTGTCTTTATTAAGAATGGGCAAGCATGCCAAATTTAATATCAAATAGTTTAACATTTTAAAACCTTCATTTGTTCATTTTTTGCATTCTATGGAGGAGGAATAGATAGAGACAAAGTTAAGTTAGGAATACATCATACTGAAATTTTACTTTGCATTGGGTTAAAAACTAAATGGTCTATAAAATTGGAGTCTCCAAGCTATCCACCCTCTAGTAGTTAATTATTTGGGATAAACTATGAAGTGTTTTTCTACTATATTACACATTGGTGTGGTTTTATTTGATGGTTGACAGATGCCAGTAATTTAATGTATGCTAGAATGATAAACAATAGCAATTGATTTTTATAACTTGTCTTCCAGTTTACTAGGTAGAGCAGTCAATGACATGGAATAACAAGGCAGCTTTTCCTTCAGAGCTATTTTTTGAAAGTACATAAAGGCTTCTTTGTGATAGAATGGCAATTTTATTCTGTGATGTTGCCTGAGGCTACTCTGTGCTGAAAGGTAATGATGTGTAAGCTTTGTTTATTGATGCTAACATGTTTATTCTCAATCGAGCTGCTCCGAGCATCCAGAGAGTGGGAGGTGCTCTAGTCTTCACCAATTGCAGGCTGAGCTATAATTTGAGGAACGCTCCTCCCACCACGTGGCTTCTCCATGCGTTCCCCAGTTTTTAGCTCAGCCTCACAAGAGACAGGCAGCTATAGATCATTCTTCTTGGCCGTTTCAGGATTTCTGTTTCACTTTCAGGTTTGATCGTTTCGTTTTTGGCTTCTTTCCTTGGTCCCTGCGCTTTTGAGTTTTAGTTGTGTGTAAAGGAGCGAAGTTTTGCCCCTCAGGGGGGAGATAGAGGGGTTTTAGAGCCTTTGCTCCCCCCACCCCCCCTTCCCTCTTTCCTGCCTTTTCAAGCTGTTCCTGCTTTTAAGCAGAGGCTTGCTATCGTGCTCTCCTAGCACGCGTTGTGTCTTCCCCCCACGAATGCCTTTTCCTAGCCTTTTTCTTAGGGCTATTCCGTCTCTGAGCCCTGCTTCCAGCCCGGTAGCCATTTTTAGGTGTGCCTCGTGGCGGGCGCCATTTTGTCCAGGCTCAAATTGCTGCAAAGTTGATAGAGTCCCATAGCAGGCCCTACAGGCCTGTGGGAGCTTTTATTTTAGAAGGGGTGTTGTGGCCTTGTGCCCTGTTGCCCCATTTTAATTGTTGGCATTCTGCAGCCTGCTCAGAGGCGAAGACAGGCACCTACTTCCCAGGTTGTTGGGAGGCAGCCTCAGAGGCCTTTACAATTTCTTTCCTGGTATATTTTTTCATGTTTTAAGTTTGGCCTCAGCGTTCATTTGGTTAAATTTGGTTGTTTAGAGATAGTTTTCTCATCTTAATTTTTCCCTATTTAAAAAAAAAAAGAAAAAAAAAACCAAACCATTTATATTTTATTAATAATTTAGTTCCTTTTTTGGTCATTTGGTGCAGTTTTTTATTGTATACCCTTAGAGGTGTTTTTTTCCTTTTCCCAAAAATAAATAAATAAATAAATAAATATCGTAAATAAATAAATAAATATCGTAAATAAATAAATAAATATATCTAAAAAAATTTCCAAAAGGGGGACGTGGCTCAACTGTAGGATACCCGGCTCCCATTGTGGACCGCATTCCTAGGCGTGCCAACCGCCTTCATATTCAATATACCTTGTTTCTACTTTTTGGTTATAATGGCAGAGGAAAATCCCAGAGGGCCTTCCCTAAAGGCTAAGTCTAAAACTCACCATCTGCGCAAAAGGGCCAAGGAACCTACCACAGCCTCTGAAAGGGACGCCCTGAGGCGCCACAGAGCTCTGGAAAAGGAGTTTGATAGGCGCTCCAGGGACTCTCATTCTGTAATTCCAGCTTCTATTCCCTCTACCTCTAACCAACCTCCCCCTTTGCCAGAACAACCTTCTCTCTCCAGGCACAACACACCTGTCCAGAGCCCCCGGGCCACTCGAACTCCAGAGGAGACTTTCACCCCAACCGCTGCTGGCCTACGCCCAGAAGACCCTTCAACTAGCATCATCCCTGACAGCGTTAAGGAATGGATGCAGCTTGCCATCCGCCAGGGGATCGCGGAAGGTATGCAACAGTTGTCCAAGACAGCCTCTCAAGCAATGGCACCCAAGATTGATTCTGCCTCCGGAGAACCTCTACCCAGACCAGTGACTCTCCACAGACAGGTACCTTCCCAAGGGCACCCTCCTTTCCCAGAAGGGGAGGAAGAGGAGGACGAGGAAGAGGAAATGGCCTTTGCACCCTACGGGGCAGAGGAAGGGTCAGAGAGGGGGTCCCTCCATTATTCTGAGCCCTTTTCTGAAGTGGAACAGCTGGAAGGGGACATGTCGGAGGATGAGGGCATCTCCCCCGACCAGCCCTCCCTTGTAGGCCTGTTCAAGCCTCATTTATTTAAGTCCTTGCTGTTCAAAGCAAAGAATATCTCAGGCCTAACTCCCCAGCCATCTTCTGGTTCCTTGCCAGCAGCCTCTGGGGCTCCAGAGGATGCCATTTTCAGGCAGCCAGCGGTGGAGGCCGAAGTTGTGCCAGTCCCTCCAATCTTCTCCGATCTAGTGGCGAAACAGTTAGCCTCTTCCAGTCTCCCCTCCACCCCCTCAGGACAGGACAAGAGATTTTTTAATCTCGACGCAGACTTCTCCACCATGCTAGACACCCCCGAGGTGGATGACCCTATTATCAGACTGGCATCTTCGTCTAACCCCACAGATGCTCTGGAAGCCTTAAGGCCGGAGGACAAGAAAGCAGAGATGGCGCTGCGACGGGTGCACCAGTTTGATGCTTGGGCCATTCGGTCTGCCACCGCCTCATCCTTTTTTACTAGGTCATCTATTAGGTGGCTTCAACAGCTGAAGCAGCATGTTCCTCCATCTAACACTAGGGCCCATCAAGATATTGCAAAACTAACAGCAGCAGCTGAGTTTGCGGCCGATGCAAATTTTCACTCGGTGAAGTTCTCCTCTCGGGCCATATCCTCTCATGTTATGGCCCGACGGCTGCTTTGGCTTAGGCATTGGCAGGCCGACATTAAAAACAAGTCGAAACTGGCCTCAGCTCCCACCTCTGGAAATAAATTTTTTGGTCCGGCCCTGGAACCATTGTTGATGGAGAGCCGGAACAAAAAGAAATTTCTTCCGGCTCTTTTTCGTAGGCAAGAGTCCAGATCCTTTCAGCCCTTTCGAAGGGGCTCCTTCCGTACCCCCTTTCAAACTCCCTTCTCCCCCCGTTATCAGAGATCTCCAACCTTTCGCCCGGCCTATCGAGACCGGGGCGATTCGGGAGACAGATCCGGGGGGGGGGTAGTTACAGAAGACCCTTCCAGGGTTCGGCAGGTAAGACTCCCCGCCGTCCAAGATAGGTTTTCAGCCCCCTTACCCATTGGCGGTCGCCTTAAATTCTTTGCGAGCCAGTGGGAAGCATCTACGTCTGATGCTTGGGTTAAAGACACGGTCCAATTTGGTTTTTCCCTTCAGTTCCAAGTCACTCCACCCGAACACTTCATGGTTTCTCCCATTCCAGGGATCATACCAAGCATGCTCTCCTAGAGACCGCCATTAAACATCTGTTGGATATTAAGGCCATACAGCCCGTGCCACCTTCTCAACAAGGAGAGGGATTCTATTCCCTCCCCTTTTCTAGTCCCTAAGCACTCTGGGGGTTGGAGGCCCATTTTGGATTTAAAAAAGGCTCAATCGTTATATTGTTCATCATAAATTCAAAATGCATACCCTTCAGTCCATCCTACAGGGCACCAGGGAAGGAGACTGGCTCACTTCCATTGACCTCTCTGAGGCATATCTTCACATACCCATTCACCCCTCCTTTTCTAGATATCTGAGATTTTATTACAATGGCTGTCATTATCAATATGTAGCCCTTCCCTTTGGGTTAGCCTCGGCTCCCAGGACCTTCACCAAGGTTTTGGCAGCCTTAGCAGCTCACCTCAGACAACTCCCTGTCCGTATTTGCTGCTATCTTGACGACATTCTCATTCTTTCTCCAACCCAAAGCCAAGCTGAGAGGGACACCAGAACCACTCTTTCAGTACTTCAGGATCATGGTTTCCTTGTAAATTGGGAAAAGAGCCAGCTTACCCCTTCCACTCGAATAGTTCATTTAGGGGCGGTGATTGATTCAGTTGAGAGAAGGTTTTCCTCTCCCCGGAAAGGTTTGCTAGCATTCAAAATTCGATTAAGGCCATCAGGCGGGCAAAGAAAGCTTCATTGCTGGACCTATCTAAATTGCTTGGGAAAAGGATCTCATGTATATCCATTGTTCCCTGGGCCCGATTTCATTCCAGGTCCCTTCAATGGTTCCTGCTACCTTATCAACGCTCAAGAAGGAGCAATTCAAGATTCGTAGTAAGGATCCCTCCAAAAGTTCTCACCTCGTTACTCTGGTGGACCAGACCCACTACCAACAAAGGGCATCCGTTCAAAGAACCCCAGAGAGTCACCCTCACAACAGACGCCAGCCTAACAGGTTGGGGGGCCCACCTTCGTTCGCTGTCAGCTCAAGGAACCTGGTCAGTAAACGAGCACTCTTGCAGCATAAATTGGTTAGAGCTCCACGCAGTATATCTGGCATTACGCACCTTTCTTCCTCAAGTTCGAGGGCGTCACGTCTTGGTCTTGACGGACAACACTACGACCAAGGCCCACATCAACTGGCAGGGGGGCACTCACTCCATCAGACTCATGAAAGAGGCCGAACGGATCTGTCGATGGGCGGAGGCCAATCTGCTATCCATAAAGGCAGAGCACATCTCAGGGGTCTCCAATGTTCAGGCAGACTGGTTGAGCAGAACCGTCGCTGACCAGTCCGAATGGCGTCTGCATCCCTCCCCTTTCCGGGAGGCCTCAGGGAGGTTCGGGTTTCCGCTAGTGGACCTGTTTGCGTCCCCATCCAATGCCCAGACACCAAGGTTTTTCTCCCGGTACCCCACCCAGGGGGCCAAGAACCACGATGCCCTGCATTGCCCTTGGCCCACAGGGCTCACGCTTTCCCCCCCTACTGCTGCTGCCCAAGGTGATCCAAAAGGTAATCCTCGAGAAAGCGGAACTTCTGGTGGCCCCATATTGGCCCAGGAGGCCCTGGTTTGCGGACCTTCGCAACCTGTCAGTGGCTCCTCCTTGGAGGTTTCCACCGGTCAAGATTTCGCTGTCCCAGGGACCTCTTCAGCATCCGAATCCACAATGGCTTCAGCTAACTGTTTGGAGGTTGAGCGGGACCGTTTAAGGAAGCAGGGCATGTCCGATCTGGTCATCAACACTATTCTGGCAGCCAGGCGGCCTTCAACCACTCGCATATACAGTGCCACCTGGAACATATTTTGTAAGGGGTGCCACAAGTTACACATTAATCCGATCTCTCCATCAATCGCACAAATTCTGGCCTTTTTACAAGAAGGATTGGGCAAAGGTCTTTCCCCCAACACTTTAAGAAGGCAGGTGGCGGCCCTATCTACGGTTATCTCTGGCAACCTGTCTGGCCCGCTTTCCCACCATCCTCGCATTAGAGCTTTTCTTAGAGGTGCCACTAATTTGCACCCTCCAGTAGTTCACAGATACCCGACCTGGGACCTCAACAAGGTTCTCTCGGCGCTAACTAAGCCCCCCTTTGAGCCTCTAAGAGAGACGTCACTCCAACTCCTCATGCTCAAGGTGGTTTTTTTTGTGGCAATTACATCGGCTCGTCGGATATCTGAAATAGCAGCTCTATCCATTAGAAAGGAGTTATGCATTTTCCACGCTGATCGGGTGGTCCTGCGACCAGATCCCTCCTTCATGCCCAAGATAAACTCAGCCTTTCACAGATCACAGGAGCTTGTCCTTCCTAACTTTTGTCCAAGTCCTTCTCAAGAGAGAGAAAGGCAGTGGCATACTCTCGATGTTAGACGGGCGCTCCGTATCTATATCAGTCGCACTCAGCCTATCAGGAGGTCGGAGGCTTTGTTTTTATCTTTTCAACCAAAGACGCTGGGCTGCAAAGTTCCCCGTCTACTGTTGGCCGTTGGATTAGAGCTACAATATCCAAGGCCTATTTGTCACAGGCGCTTCCTGTTCCCTGTGGAGTAACCGCTCACTCTACAAGGAGTGCTGCTACTTCTGCAGCCTGGGCTATTCAGGCTCCTATTCATGATATTTGCAGAGCGGCTACCTGGTCGTCTCCATCTCCATTTAATTGCCATTATAAAATCGATGTTTTTGCCTCGGCAGAAGCCTCCTTTGGCAGACGAGTCCTTCAGCAAGTGGTGAGAGATCCAGAACATGCTCCGAACCAGACGGAGTCCCCCCCGTAGGACAGGCCATGCTTTGGTATGTCCCACTCTCTGGATGCTCGGAGCAGCTCGATTGAGAATGGGCGTTGGTACTTACCTGACACGCCATTTCTAGTCGAGCTGCGTAGAGCATCCAGCCCCACCCTATTTGGTCCGTCTGGTGGGGAATCCTGTTTCGGCCAACTATTCATATTGTTTTTTTGTGGTTAAGTGTTGTTTATAGTTAAGATGAGGGGATAGTTGTTTGTCTTCTCGTCTTCGTAAAAACTGGGGAATGCATGGAGAAGCCACGTGGTGGGAGGAGCGTTCCTCAAATTATAGCTCAGCCTGCAATTGGTGAAGACTAGAGCACCTCCCATTCTCTGGATGCTCTACGCAGCTCGACTAGAAATGGCGTGTCAGGTAAGTACCAACGCCCAGTTTATTTCCACAAATGCAAGATTTCCAATTAATTAAACTTTTATAGTAGGCACATGTAGCTCTTTTAGATTCATTTTTCATTTCACTCTACAGATTCTGCACAAATTTACATAGGAAGTACCATTACTAAAATTAAGCAGCTAGCAAGAAAAAATGAACCAAAGACTGATTGGCATGTTTCCCATAATGATGTGTCTTTGGTAGACTTTCTATTAGATTGATGTATCTCAAAGCTTCAAGTAATATTATTAGAGGTACAGAGAACTTACACAATGAATTATCAGTTTTGGATGATTAATCATGATGGGGCCTTTAATGTAATTTTTATTAAATTTCTATAACTTCTGTAATGATGAATCAAACTTTTAAAATTCTTTTCTTATTTATTAAATTTATGCAGCTGCTATTCTCACAAATTGAGAGTTCAGTCATTTGGATCAAGAAAGCTAACATTTTGGATACACGGAAGTTTTGCCCGAGGCCTTTATCATAAACCATTTTATAAATCACTGAAGTTATCTTTGTATATATTAGACTACAAATGTAGTCCAAAATATATGGACTTCATCTCGAGCCAGAATGGCACAGTTAATGGTACTATATGGAAGGAAAGAAGAGGTGGGTTACCACAAAGTTCTGTCATAGGCCCAATGCTCTTCAATATCTTCATAAATTACTTAGATGAGGGAATAGAAGGGGAACTCATCAAATGTGCAGACGACATGGCAGAGATAACCAACATCCCAGAAGACAAGCTCAGGGTCCAAAAAGATCTTGACAGATTTGAACTCTCCAATGTGTGTGTGTGTGTGTGTGTGTGTGTGTGTATGTGCATATGCATCTGTATGTGTATATGTATATGTATATGTATATGTATATGTATATTCATATATTAATACGTATATTAATATATTAATATATATATTAACATGATCTGTGATCATATTAAGAGCAACTGTGTTCTCTTCGCTGATGATGTAAAGCTGTTCAATACCACAGACAATACTGCTACCCTTCAAAAAGATCTTGACTATGTATCAGAATGGTCAAACAAATGGCAACTTCAAATCTCAACAAATAAATGCTCTGTCTGACATATTGGCAAAAAAATCAGAAAATAAAATACAAGCTGAATAATCAAGACCTTGTTGATGATCCAAGCTCTGTAAAGGACCTTGGAATACTCATCTCTAATGATCTAAGTGCTAGAGCCCACTGTAACTACATAGCCAAAAAGGCATTAAGAGCTGTTAACTTAATCCTACGTAGCTTTTTCTCTGGTAATATCACACTACTAACTAGAGCATACAGAACATTTGCTAGACCAATACTCGAATACAGCTCATCAGTCTGGAACGCAATTATGTATCTGATATTAGCACAGTTGAGAAAGTCCAGAAATATTTCACAAGAAGAGTTCTCCACTCCTCTACTCATTGTAGAATACCTTATGCCACCAGACTTGAAATTCTAGACCTAGAAAACCTTGAATTACGCTGTCTTCGGTCTGATCTAAGTATGGTATATAAAATCATACATTGCAATGACTTACCTGTCAATGAATACTTCAGCTTCAACCATAACAACACAAGAGTGCACAATACATACAAACTCAAGGTTAACCACACCAAACTTGATTGCAGGAAATACGACTTCAGCAACAGAGTGGTCAATGTCTGGAATACTCTACCTGACTCTTTGGTTTCTTCCCCAAACCCCCAAAACTTTACCCTTAGGCTGTCTATTATTGACCTCACCCCTTTCCTAAGAGGTCTGTAGGGGGCGTGCATAAGTGCACCAACGTGCCTACCGTCCCTGTCCTATTGAGAAACAATCTCCTGCAATAATCCGACCATTCTAATTGCCACACTAAGATTCCAGTGCGAGGCCCCAGGAGATTCATATCTACAAGGCCTCTGAGGCTCTGCGCCTCATGGCTGGTGGCCATTTTGCAATCAAGATCCTTCAGGCGCCATTTTTAATGGGCCCCAAGGCAATGATCCTCTCCTGGCCATCCAGCTCGGAGCTGACAGCACCTCTGGTGTTCTTTCCTTGAGCAATGGAAACCAATTGGGTCCAGCCAGGACCATCAGGCATGCAGAACATGCAGGCTTCAAAGGCTCCCAAACGGACTCTCAAGAGGAAAAGACCATGAGTCCGCTCAGCCAACAGGGAGGCCACAGCAAAGATCAGGATTAAGGCCCTTGCCCCTCAAAAGGCCTCCAAGTCTGAAATTAGGGCAGAAAAATGAAGACATGCAGCCTTAGAGAAACAGTTCACAAAAAATGTTCAGCACTTACAGGAACAATCTATGGCCTACACCGACCAATCATTAGGAATGGAGAGGTCAGACAGGAGCCCTGCTAGCCATCTACAGGCCTGGTCACCTGAAAGGCAGGATGAGATCCTTCCCCAGGACCTGAATTCGTCAGGCCCCTCTTACAGACCACCTACTTGGAACATGACCAAACCCAATCCTCAGCAGGCTTTGCCCCAGGAGTCTACAGGCATAGGGAGCAAGCAAGCTTTATCCGTTCTGGAACTGGGCCCCAAATTATAGGCCCTTCCCTGGAGAACAGGCCCCAGGACATCCAGACTGTAGTCTCTGTGGCAGTCAGATAGGGCATCGCTGAGGGTCTCCAGCACCTCCTCCACTCCCTGAGAAGTGGCCCAAGTATCCTTTCTTCTCTCTGTCAGGGCAACCCTCCTCTATGGAGGGAGTTCCTACATCAGAACCCGGGTATATCCCCCATCATTCTACCTGGGAGGGACGATAGGGGATCCTCATACCATTCTGAACAGGATAGTTCCTCAGAGGAGGAGGGGGAAAAATTAAAGATCCCTTCCTCTCCAGCGAAGCGGAGACTAAACCAGAGCAGCTGTCCACTATGGCTGTCTTTAAACCCTTCTTGTTTCAGCCCTTACTACAGAAGGCTGTGGTTACAGCCCAGTTAAGCCCAGAAGAGGTGGCTCCAGAACCACAGGCTGGCCCCTCGGGCCAAGGAGACACAGTATTCTCCAAACCAGTGGTCCGAAATGAGGTTCTCCCATCCCCGTTGTTGTTCTTGGATTTAGTTAAGGACCAATGTGACAGCCCCTGTCAGGGCCTCGTCCTTCATCCCAGGACAAGAGGTTCTTTAATGTGGGTCCCTCCCCGGCCAACACATTAGCTCTACCTGCTGTAGATCCCCCAGTGGTAGCCACCTTCGCTTCCTCAGGCACACCTACAGAACTGGAAGATGTCTTACGACTGGAAGACAAAAAATTGGAACAAACTCTGAAGTGCACACACAAGGCCGCAGCTTGAAAGCTTCCACTGTGGCCTTGTTTTTTACCAGGTCTGCCATTCACTGGTTGCATCAGCTTCAGGACAGAGTTCCCAGTGCCGAAGCCAGGTCCTACGAGAACCTCAACAAAATAATAGTGGCAGCTGAATTCACCTCCGATGCCACTTTAAGCTCACTTCAAAGGCAATGGCTTCTTCGGTGTCTGCCAGGTGCCTTCTCTGGATGCGCAACTGGCAGACTGACTCTAAACGTAAGTGGAAGTTGGCGGCAGCCCTTCGCTCTAGAGAAAACCTCTTTGGAGCAGCTTTAGAACCATATGTGGTGGAAACCTGAGACAAGAGGAAGGTGCTGTCAACTTCCTCCAAAGGTCAGAATTTTGATGCACCACATATTCCAGGCCTCAAACTTCCGGCTGGACAATACCCCTCATTTCAGTCGTAATCAGAGAATGTACCCTCCTTGGCAGTAACAACAGCAGGTCTGCCAACACAAACAACAGCAGTTCTCGGGTAAGTGGCCCTTTCGAGGGGGAGGAGGTCATTCATTCAGGTTCTCTAAATAACTGCATTCACTCCCCTCCCATTGGAGGTCATTTGACCTTTCTTAAAACCAGATGGGAAGAATCAACTATGGACACCTGGGTCATCAGGACAATATCATCGGGACTTTGCCTCGAGTTTCTTTGTCAGCTGTCCAACCTCTTGAGACACATCTAAACAGGCCCTGATGGACTCGGCTATCCATCACCTGATGGACATCAGAGCCATTGAGAGGGTTCCATTGGATCAGCAGAGGTCGGTCTTCTAGTCCTGCCTCTTCTAGTCCTGCCAAAGGCCTCTGGAGGGTAAAGAGCTCGATCTCAAGCTCCTGAACAAATTCATCTCATACAGGCGGTTTAGAATGCAGACACTACATTCTATTCTTCAGAGCGTCCGGTAGGGCGATCTCTCTTCCATAGACCTCATGGAGGCTTATTTCCATATTCCAGTTTGGCCTTCCATATTCCAGTTTGGCCTCCAGTTCCTATGCTTTTCTTATTGCAGTGAACACTACCAATACTGGGCCCTACCATTTGGCCTTTCATTGGCACCACGGATCTTTACTAAGGTCTTGGCAGCATTGGCAGCCCTCGGAGCTTTACCTGTGATGGTCCAATGCTACCTGGACCACATTCTGATTCAATCAGGCAGCCGAACAGGATCTTCAAATCACAATGCAGGTTTTGCAGGAGCATGGTTTCTCCATCAACCTGATCAAGAGTCATCTTTCTCCAATGACCCAACTGTTGCACCTTGGGGTCATCATCGACACAGTTAGCTGCGAAGTCTTCCTGTCCCAGGACCGACAGGACAGCATCAAAGAGTTGATCAACAGAATTTGACCGAGTCACTCCATTCTACTCTCCCTCCTGTCCCAGTTGCTTGGGAAGATGATCTCATGCATCGAATTGTGCACGCCTACATGCACGCACCTTGCAATGGTTCCTCCTCCCCTTCCAAAGTACCATTCTGCCCACAGTGTACTGCTTTCTCCACAGGTGCTTTGATCCTTTTGATGGTGGCAGTCCCAGACCATCACGAGGGGTCATTCCTTTATGGTGAGGGACAGAATTGTAGTGAGTACGGATGCCAGCCTTCACGGCTGGGGAGCGCATGCCCAGGGCCAGATGGCCCAAGCACACTGGTCTTCTTTAGACAGATCTCTTCCCATCAGCCTCCTGGAGCTCAGGGCCATCTTTCTCATCCTGAGAAGTTTCCAGAACCTAGCATCAGGGTCTCATGTGCTAGTTATGACAGACAATATAGCAGCCAAAGCTCATGTCAGCAGGTGGGACCAAATCCAGGGCTTTGATGAGGGAGGCGGAACATCTGGTAAGATGGGCAGAGGGAACCTCCTGTCAGATCATATCAGATCAAGGCAGATCATATTTGGGGGGTCAACAACTCCCAGGCAGACTGGTTGAGTCGAACTCAAATCGAACTCAAGTCGGAATGGAGACTCCATCCTCCCCTGTTCATAGAGTTGTCCCACATTTTCAGAACTCCAGAGGTGGACCTCTTTGCCACTCCCCAGAATACACAGGTAAACAGGTTTTTCTCCAGGTTCCCAACCCAGGGAGTGGAGGGGACCAATGCATTTTGGAGCAAATGGCCCCCAGGTCTCCTCCTCGCTCCCCCCCCTTCCAATTATACCAGCAGTCACTCAGAAGATGTTGGAGGAAAAGGCAGAGCTGATTCTGCTGGCCCCACATTGGCCCAGGAGGCCCTGGTTTGCAGACCTGGTGAACCTGTCTGTTCAGTGACCTTGGAAAATCCCGGCCTCGTGGATCTCTCTCAGTCAGGGGATCCTTCTGCATCTGGAACCTCAAGGTTCCAGCTGACTGCATGGTGATTGAGTGGAAAATGTTGAGGGAGGCCAACCTTTCGGATAGTATAATTAACACAATACAGGCTTCATGTAAGCAGTCAACAACCTGACTTTATGATGCCACCTAGAAGAAATTCTGTGAATGGTGCTCTGAGAGGGTCCAGGACCCCACTTTAGCATTTGTTCTGGATGTCCTACAGTTTCTCCAGGACAGGCTGGACAAGGGATCTGCGCCAAACACCTTCCACAGGTAGGTGGAGGCCTTAGCTTCAGTAATTTCATGGGACAGGTACACATCCCTCGCCCACCACCCATCACTCTGCAGGTTTCTGAAGGGAGCCTCAAAACTGCGACTACCCTTTGTACATAGGTATCCCACTTGGGACCTGCCTAATGTTCTCCAAGCCCTCTTGGGCCCTCCTTTTGAGCTCTTATGTACAGTGGGTCTCTGTCCTTTGACCTCAAGGTATCCTTCTTGGTAGTTATTACATCAGCCAGGAGGGTGTCTGAATTAGCTGCTCTTTCAGTGAGGCCAGATTTGTGTATGTTTCATGACAACTGTGTGGTTTTGCATCTCAACCCTTCATTTGTACCAAAAATTAACTCTTGGTTTCACAGGGCCCAAGACATTGTACTCCCTGACTTTTGTCCCAAACCCCAACATGTATTGGAACATCAGTGGCACACATTGGATGTGAAAAGGGCACTCAGGATTTATATCAAATGAACTGCCCGCTTTCACAAAACTGAGTCAATATTTGTGTCTTTTCAACCTGTTTCCTTGGGGTCTAAGGTCTCATCTCCCATGTTAAGCAGGTGGATCAAAGCATGCATTTCCACTGCATATGAAACTCTGGGCTTGCCAGCTCCCAAGAAACTGACTGCACACTCTACCCGGAGCGCAGCAACTTTGGCAGCTTGGGCCACACAGGCTCCGATCGAGGAAATTTGTAGAGCCACTACATGGACCTCATCTTCCCTGTTCATCTGACATTACCAGCTGGACTCTTTTGCATCTGCACAAACAGCATTTGGATGAAGGATACTCCAGCAGATTATTCTGGGTTCAGATTAAGAGGACCAGCCGGTTCCCTCCCTTGGGCATGCAGGCTTTGGTATATCCCAATGCTGGACTCTCAAGCAGTGTGACAGAGAAGGGGTGTTGGTAGACTTACCAGTGAATGTCCTTTCTAGACACACTGAGAAAGAGTCCAGCCCCACCCTGTGGCCGACTGGTCTAATACTCTTGGGCAGGGGGGCATTTGTACGCTCATTCTGTTTGCTTATATTCCAGAGACAATCCTAGTTGTCAAGACACTTTGCCAGAAAAGCTGGGGCTCTCAGCACAGGCTGGCTTTTTATAGTGGCAGACTCAGCTCAATGTCATAAGAGGGTGGAGTTATACCCAATGCTGGACTCTCTCGCGGCGTATCTAGGAAGGGCATTCACTGGTAAGTCTACCAATGCCCCTTCTTAGTTCTAGGTTGCTTCTCTCTTTGATTAGTTTCCATCCATTGCTTTTTTGCCTTGCCCTCAGGTGCTTTGGAGAATAGCGTGACTTGCGCTATTCTGTGTGTCTCACCTTCCCTGAGATATTAAACACTGCTATCATGTCACTCCTAGTCCTTCTTTTCATTAAACTAGACATACCGAATTCCAGCAACTGTTCTTTTAGTCTTCAATTCCCTAATCATCTTTGCTGCTCTTCTTTCTCTGCACTCTTTCTAGAGTCTTGACATCTTTTTTTACATTGTGTCCAAAACTTGCAGTATTCCAAGTGTGATCTAACCAAGGCATTGTAAAGAGGTATTAACATTTCATGTGATCTTGATTCTATCCCCCTGTTAATTCAGCCTAGAACTGTGTTGGCTTTTTTGGCAGCTGCAGCACACTGCTGGCTCATATTTAAGAGATTTTTCACTAGGACTCCAAGATCCTCTCACAGTTACTACTACTGAGTGAGGTACCACCTATATTGTATCTGTACATTTGGTTTTTCTTGCCTAAATGTAGAACTTTATTTTTTACACCATTGAATTTCATTTTGTTAGATAGTGCCCAATGTTCAAATCTGTCAAGATTCTTCTTTATCTTCTGGAGTGTTGGGTATTCCTGTCAGCTTGATATCATCTGCAAAAGGCCCCAAAATGGAGTGAGGCTTGCCTGAGGCCCAGAAGGCCCCAAAAACGGGTGGGGTGGCTGCAAAAAAGCAAAAAAAAAAAGTCATGTCCAACTCAGTCTCGTGGCCATGTCCACCTAGCACGCCTACCTAGCCATGCCCTCAGAACCAGTAATAAAAAGTTTTGAATCCCACCACTGTATACCCTCCCTTATTGTTCAATTCAGTTTGGTCAAATGCTCCCTGTTATCAGTGGTCAGTCCATTTTTAAGCACTGAATGTTTCCAAGCAGTCTTCTTTGATTTACTTGCTTTTTATAAAATAATATTTTAAAGTTAGAATTGATAGATTATTTTAAACTATATTTTAGAAGGTCAAGAAAACAACATGAAAGGAACTGTTTTTTCTTAGCCTTCTACTTTTGCATGTAAAGAATACATAACATGCATTTTTGCCTTAAAAAAAGAATGCACTTGTTACTGTATTTATCTGTGGAGCAGGGGCAGAGTAACTTCTTTGGTATTTGTGATGCATGAATCCACATTCTTAGCTTTTAGAATCTAGTGCTTCAGCAGAATAAATGTTTGGAATTGGCTTTCTCTAAATTTGTTTCATAAAATTCCTTAACCTGTAGAAGGCTTCTCTCCCTGGAAAATATCATTTTTGATAGAGAGATCCTTTTAAAAAGATAGAGCAAGCATTTGACCACTCCTTTCTTTGTAAATTTGTTTTCCGGGGGCTCTTTTAATATTGGTTAGGCTTTTCTCAGGGTTGTACTAGAGCAGGGGTGGGCAAACTTTTTGGCTCGGGGGCCACATTGACTTTTAAAATTTGACAGACGGGCCGGGTCAGCACAAGATTTTTTGGGAATTGCCCCCCCCACCTTCCCCACCTTCTTCTCCTCCTTCCCCTCCCCTCGGAGGCCCCCTGAGTCAGGAGTTGCTATCGCCGGCGCAGCTCCGCGCGGCTCCAGTCCCACGTTGCCTCGGGAAGGGAAAGGCAAAAAGGAAGAGCCATGGTGGCGCTTTGCAATGGAAGCAGCGGCACCGGAGGCACAGGCTCAGTGGCTCCTGGTTTTGCCTTTCCCTTCCCAAGGCAACGCGGGACTGGAGCCGTGCGGAGCTGTGCCCGTGGTAGCAACTCCTGACAGCCCCAGCTGGACACTTGAGCGGAGCCCGGGCGGAGGGAAAGCAGTGGGCGTTCCCTGGGCGGCGACCTCGGCCCTGCCACCAGGGAAGCGGCTGCCCAGCTCCGTGTTGTGTGTGCGATTTTATGGCGCGCGGTGCGGGGTCTCTTTTGGCCGGCCCCATTTTTTTTTTCAGAGGCGGGCCGTATTAAAATGACCAACGGGCCGGATGTGGCCCGTGGGCCATAGTTTGCCCACCCCTGTACTAGAGATAAACATTTAGTCTGGAATTCTGAGGTGTAAGAAGCTATGCAAAGTCTGGCTGTGACTTCCAATTGATTAGCTGCAGAGTGGCCATTGAATTTGGAAGCTCCTCTGCTAACACTATTCTTAATAAATTGTTGGTTGAGGTCCTCTTTCTCTCCTGTACAGCTTTTGAGGAAGTACATTTCTAATGAAAGGGAACTTTTTATAATTACCATTTAGATTGATCAGTGTTTTTTATCCAGCTTGCACATTAGAATCATCTGTGTTTTTCAGCAGGTTTTGGAAGCAAGGTGTTATTATTCAGTATGCAAGAATAGAATGGCAGCTGAACCTTCTTTTACTAGTGTTGGGGAAAGTACTTGCAAAATGGGAGTCTGGATACCCTTCATAATAAGAGTTGCTCCTAGGTTAAGCATACAGCAGTTACTAAATCTGGTTTATTCTCTGTTCAGTTCTTGAATCTTAATACAACAATGCAGTGTATAATTATAATAAATTGTTTCTCAGGGATCCTTGGTAGTATCACAAAATGCATCAGAAATATTACTTTATGATACATTTTTTTGTCAGTTTCAAAAACAGGTTGTTGATCCTTCTACTGATGAATAATGACTCTTTATATCCACAGTAAGTAAGGGTCTTTTCCAATGAGTGCTGCCCTCTCATTAGGTGGCCAAGTCATTTGAGCTTCAGCACCTGTCCTTCCCAAAACCAGTCAGGGTTGATTTCCTTTAGGATTGACTGATTTGATCTCCTGGAAGTCTATATTGATCTTGGAGCCTAAGAAAATTTGCAACTTCTTCCATTTCTTCCTTTTCTATTTGCCAGAAAGTGATGGGGCCAGATGTCATGCTCTTATTTTTTTTTAATGTTGAGTTTGAAGTAATCTTTTGCATTCTCCTCTTTCATCCTCATCAAGAGGCTCCTTATTTCTTTTTCACTTTCTGACATTAGAATTATATCATTTGCATACATGAGGTTGTTAATATACCTTCTGGCAATCTTTGTCCTGGTTTGTAATTCATCCAGCCTTACATTTCAAATGATATACTTTGCATATAAATTAAATAAGCAGAGTAACAATATACACCCTTGTCATACTCCTTTCCCTATTTTGAACTAATCGGTAACTCCAGGGGTGGGATTCAAATTTCTTAACAACTGCTTCTGTGGGTGTGGCCTAATTTGTGCGTGAGGCTTGGTGATCATGTGACTGGGTAGGCGTGACTTGCTGATTGGGCATGGCTTGGTGGTCATGTGACTGGGTGGGCATGGCTTGTATGTAAATATTATAAATATTTATGTAAATGTTTATTTTTTATTAAAAAAAGCAACTTTTACCCAAAAGCAGACAGGCAGATTGAGTTGCTCACAGAATTACAGATTCACTTAGAAATCTATGTATCTGCAATTGGCTACCTGAGTCTGTACTGAAAAGCTTCAGTCCTAAGGAAGTTTTGGCTCTGTTTTTAGATTAGCTAGAAAGCAAGAAATCCAAGGATTTCCTGCTTTCTAGCTAATCTAAATCTCCCAGCAAAGCAGAACAGCTGATGGTCCGGGGAAAAAAAGGAAAAATAGCAACTTACTAAACCAGACAAGTTGGATGGCTCGCATGCGGCATGCATGGTCGCAGCGGCTCAATGCTCCTGATGACTGTTCTTTTTGTGTTTTTACTTCTTTTTGTTCCTGCATTTTACTCCAACCTGCAATGGACTAACGTACTGTCGAGAAGACCTGATAAGTATACGACAGCAACTTAAAACTGAAGTCACCTATGCTTACACAGAATCCCACAATATCCCATTGGAACTAGCAAGATCTCCGGGAACTCCATGGATTGTTGTCGGATTAAGCAAACGTAGAAGACGGCGTCAGGAGAGAAAAAACAGAAGATGCAGAGTAGGCCTGCTAACTCAATTGAAGAAGAGACCGCAGAAACCCCCATTACCATCTATGTTCCTCACAAATGCCAGATTCCTTGTAAATGAAGTGGATGAACTACAGCTGCAGATCTCCCACAATCACACAATTCATGAGTGCTGTCTGCTAATCGTCAAAGAATCCTGGCTGCCTTCACAAATCCCTGATGCTAAGTGGAGCTAGCAGACTGGACCTTGCACCATTAAGATCGCAATATAGCCTCCACTAAGAGAAGGGGAGGGGGCCTAATTATTTATGACCATAAAGACTGGTGCACAAACAGCAAAATAACAAACAGCCATTGCTCATCCGATTTAGAGGCCATGACCGTTCAGTGTAGACTGTTTTATCTGCCACGGGAGCTAACAGTAGTTACCATCACTGCTGTATATTTACCTCCAGATGCTAATGTTAGCATGGTGCTCAGTCACCTTCAAGAGATAATTACCACGCAACCGAGAGCTCATCCTGAGGGCGTTCACATCATTGCTAGGGATTTCATCAGAGCCTGCCTAAAAACTGTGCTCCCCAAACTTTACCAACATGTTAAGTGCCCAACCACTGCTCCTTCAACCTCCTCCCCCCACTTTCTGTTGGCAACTATAAAATGGACATAGAAATGTTTTATGACATTCAGCTCCCCTCACTTCTTGAAGGTGACCTGTACAACACACGCAAAAAAAACCCAAATTGAGTGCAGATATAGAACTTAGGGTTGCGAATCCCCTCAGGTTTGGTTGGATTTTCTGAATGGAACCTTGCTACAAGGCGATCGGCTCAGATGTTCCTACTCTTTATCCAAGATGCCTCTGATAAGGAGTAGCCCTTACTCTTGATTAAATATTGGAGTTGTTTCATGTGCCATCTCGAATCAAGGATTCACTGCACCTCATAATGGGTTTGTCTTCCTATGACCACAGGGTCTGGGGGCTCATGAGGTAGGGGCCTCAGGGTCAATCTCACCATAGGTTTTAAGAGGCTACTATGGAATACTGGGTATATTCTCCTAACAATTGGGGCAACTTTAATTGCACTGTGACTGGGTTGATGATTTTTACTGTGGGGAATGGTCCCATGAACTTTGGCCCCAATTTCTTGCTAGGGAGTCTTAACCTCAGATATTTGGTGGAGAGGTAGACCTTCTCCACCAACTGGAATGGCTGTTGCAGGGCTCAGTGTTTGTCTGCCTGTCTCTTATAGGTCTGTGCTGCTTTTGCCAGTGCTTTTTTGATATTCTCCCAAGTTGCTTTCAGCATTGACATCCAATCGATCAGACCGACTGAGGAGGGGGATCCCTTGGATACTCAGGCATTGGGACAAAGTCCATACTGCTCACTACCTTGAAGGGGGTTAGTCCTGTGCTACTGTGAGTCCCATGCTACAGCATTATTGTACTCAACATCCATGAAAGGCAGGAGGCCCACCCAATTGGACTGCTGATAATTCACCTAGCACCTCTGGTACTGCTGTACCATGGCATTCAATCTCTCTGCCCACCAATGGTGCTTGGATGAAAGGCCAAGCTAAAGCCCTAGGATGACCCAATAGACTGCACAAGCTCTCTCCAAAATTTGACTGTGAATTGGACCCCTCTGTCTCAGATAATTCTCCATGGTACTCCATGCAGACAATAGAGTGTTTCAGGAACAGCTTGGCTAACTGGCGGGCTGAGGGTAGTTGGTATGAAATGCGCTTCTGTGGAAAATAAGTCTATTACAGTCCAGATCACTGTATTTTTCTCACTTTTCAGCAACTCCACTATGAAATCCATTGCGATCTCCTCCCATGGCCTCATTGGCTCTGTTACTGTCTGTAGCAGCCAGGATTTTTTTCCTGGCTGTTTTTTCATCATAGTGCAGATGGTACAACTCTTCACATCTTTCTTTATGCCAGGCCACCAGAATTGCCTCCGAGCTAAGTGTAAAGTCTTTAAGAACCAAAAGTGCCCTCCCGGTTTGGCATCTTGGCTCCTATGAAGGACTAGGGTGCATAGGGATTCTGGAACATAGAGTTTTGTCCCCTTTCATGTTAGGTCATCTCTTGTCATCAAGATGTGTTGATTGTCCTGGAACCAGGGGTTTACCAGCAGTTTGGTTTTGAATTTTTAGGTTGTCTGCAGGTTGGTCTTGCTGATCACAGTGTTGTCATCTGGTGGTTACCTGGGCAGTTATTTGGATAGGGGGATGATGGCATTTACAATCTCCTTCCTTTCCCATTTTTACTGGGGCATGTGGGAGAGGATGTCAGCCAGAAAGCTGCCCCCAGGATGTGTTTTAGCACGAAATCAAATTAGTTGAAGTATTGAGCCCAATGATTCATTTGAGTGATAGTTTTCGTGGGGTCCTAAAGGCTTCCAGATTTTTATGGTCAGTCCAGACTTCAAATGGTCTCTGCCCCCCTTCCAGCAGGTGGCACCAAGTTTGCAGTGCCCATCTCACCATGAAAGTTTCTTTTTCCCATGCAGTCCATTGTCTTTCTGTGTCCGTGAGCTTGCAGGAGGTATAGGCACAGGGCTGTAGGCTTCCTTGGTCATTTCTTTGGAGTAACACTGCTCCCACTGCCACCTCACTGGTGTCTGCTTGAATGACGAAGGGTTGTTTGGGGTCAGGATGCTTCAGCACTGGTTCTTTTGCAAATAGTTCTTTCAGTATTTCAAATGCTTTTTGTCAGGTTAGGCCCCACTGTAGGGCCGGTTGTGGTGCTGTGGTGTCTGATCTGGCTGCCCTCTTTCTTTGGTTCTCAATGGCTTTCTCATTTCGTTAGCATGTAATACCCCGTCAACTTTTATGGCCACTCGGACCCACTCAGGGTGTTGGTTCGGGATGTCCTGATAAGTGGTTACTTTACTAATTTGCTTTTCCAGGCTGGTTCTAAAGAAATGAACCAGCATCTGCTCAGGCAAAAGGGGTAGCTTCCCACTGATTCTCCTGAATTCATGGATGTGTTCCTAGATGGGTCACCCTCACTGCTTTACGTTGCTGAGCTCATCTTCTGCGTACAGGTGTTCCTCTGCCTCCTCAAATCTGGCCTCTAGCAGTTGTAGGAAGTCATCTACATCATGTAGTTGGTGGGACCTTCTCTTGTGGAGGGTCCATCCTCTTGCTTCTCAATCTAGCCTCTCAGAAATGGCATTCACCATGGCTCTAGGGGAAGGGTAAAGGTGTCCATTACATTCCAGGTGCATTTCAGCTGAGTCAAGGAATAAAGCTAGCTGGTCTAGGTCTCCATCAAATTTTCCCCTGAACCGGGATGGTTCATTGAACTCTACTCTTCCCTCCCCCTGTCGTACTCTGTAAGCCTGCACTTGAGGTGGCTGACCTTGTTCCTTCTAGTTCGCACAGGAGGAGGGGGCTGCCTGTTGCATGGGGGAGGCACTGGCTGCCGCTGTGGGCTCTTTTTTTTCTGGTGGGTAGAGAGGGAGGACTGTGGTCTCACCTGCTTCTCCCCACTTCAAAGGGCTCTGTAAAAGCTCCCTTCTGTTTTGGGCGGCAGGGTGGCCATCATCCTGAAACTTTGCCCATTCAAATGCCTCCCTCAGCTGCTCTGTGGTTTTCCCGAAGGATTCTCTCAGGGACTTATCTGGTTTTCGCCCCTCCAATGGATCAGGTTTCTCCTCTTCGGAATTCAAGGTGGGCTGTCCCCCTTCTGTAATTATACTATTAGCTTCTGTTTGCTTCTGGCTGGATGCCAAACCTGTTTCTGCTTGGGTCACGTGGAGCAAGCTCTCTCCTGATAGTTCTCCCTCTGCCCTGGCTGCCTGAGTTTCTCTCCACACATTCCAGATGTCAGGGAGCGATGGAAGAGGCCGGGACCCAGGTACCCCGTTAATGTTAATTAAAAGAATTGGCAAGCTGTCAGGATTCCAGCGATCGCCCTAATTAAATCATGAGCCTTGAGCCAAACTTCAAAAAACTTCAAAGAATTCATTAGGAGCGACATATTGGCATGATCTGTATGTGGCCAATTCTGAGACATGTGATTCACTGTCAACCTTGACCCTGGTTTTCTTCCACCCCTCTGGGTGTATCATAATTCATATTCTCCATCAAAACACATCCATAGCTAAGAGTCATCAATCATGTTCTCCAATTAGAGGTTTGCACGGCAAAATCTCCAGTCGCTTAGTATAAACTTTGCAAGATATGAATGGAATGCACTTTCAATTTCACTGCTCTTTCAACCTCTTTTCCCCCCTCCTTCTGTTGGCACAATATAAAATGGGCATAGAAATGTTTTATGAGTTGACAGACTGTGTTCTGTTTTCTGTGTTCTGTGTTCTCTTGACAAAATTCTTAGCCTTTGCTCTGTTTCATTTTGTGCCCTAAGTTCAAACTTGCCTGTTATTCTGGTTACTTTTTGACTTCCTATTTTGGATTCCAATTTCCTATGATTAAAAGAACATTTTTTTGGTGTTAGAGTAGATATTGTAGGTCAGTAGATATTGTACGTCTTTATAGAACCAGGCAATTTCAGCCTCTTTGGCATCAGTGGTTAGGGCATAGACTTGGATTACTGTCATGTTGAATAATTTTCCTTGGGTTTTTGAGAATGTACCCCAGTATTGCTTTTCTCAATCTTTTATTGAATATGAGGATTTATCCATTTTTCCTAGGGGATTTTGCCCACAGTAATAGATATGATGATCACCTGAAATAAATCCACCCATTCCCATGTACTTTAGTACATTGATTCTTAAGATGTTGATATTTAATCTTGCCAACTAATGTCTGACCACATCCAGCTTACCTTGAGTCATAGATCTTACATTCCTTAGATTCTATGCAATATTGTCCTTTATACCATTGGACACATACCTTTTAAGGGTGTCATCAGATTGTAAATTTAATGTGAAGTAAGTGAGATGACAAAATATATGATAAAAAGTGTGTTACTTAAATTAAAATTTATTAAATACAAATTAGTTTGTTGTTGTTGTTGTTGTTCAAGGTTGGCCTCCAGATTAACTTATTGTTATATGGCCTCCAGTATACTAGTCAAAAACGAAACATAGATCTTAAGTCGAAAGGTCTAACCTTTCCTGTAAATAGTTGTTGACTACATTTTAAAAGGTAATGTAAAAAAATAATCTTTTTTATTTAAATGGACTACCAAATGCAAGTATGTTGTAACAAGATAAAGGTAACATAGTACCTAAAATTCTTTATAATTAAATCATTAAAACAGCTTTGCAAATCATGCTTCTCTCTGTGTTTGCAATATGAAAGGCTAGAAAAAAAACTCAGTTTGTCAAAGCATTATGTTTATTGTAAATGGGAGGGGTGGATTGGGAAGATGATAGATAACTAAGTTGATAAGTAAATACATGCTACATAAATATGCATAAATCCGTTACCATCTGCCACATTGTCCAATTTGAGAAGGTTGTCTTTCAGCTTCTATCACATAAATCAATTTAAATTAGTTTTCCTCCAGTAAACTTTCTCTAATGAATCTGTAAAAGATTCTCCCTTTTCTGTTAATGGCTAAAATGCAAGTAAGTAATATAGGGAATATGTGTGTGTGTGTGTGTGTACGCCTGCGCGTGCATATTCAAAATGGACATATGTATAGTTTGCTAGTTACTGGTGAAATTGAATTAGGATTTCAGTCATAACATTAGATTACCTTCAAATATTATTAGTACTCTTGCCATATAATTTATGTGGTATATGTCAGCTTGGAAGCCATTTTTCTTTGAGGCTTCTGGGCTGCCATATTAAATGCCTGGGAATTTGGGAGGGAGATTTCAAGGAGCGGTGGAAGATTAGCCACAACAACATTCCTTTCTCAGATAGTCAAGGACATGTTACCCTGCGCGTGGAGGGAAGTGACTGGGGGTAGTCTCCAGTTGGAACGGATGAGGATTGGATGACCATGTAATGGACGATTGGGTGCAGGGGTTGGATTTTGGGTTTTCTTTGGTTTAGGGAAAACTTGGAACTCTCAGATTTGGGTTTTCGCCAGATGTGCCAATATGACATCTCTAATAAAGAGGTTCTTTGGGAAGACTATAGTCTCAGAGTCTCTTTCTTTGGAGGTTGTTACTTGGAACACTGAAAACCCAAATCCCTAAAACTTCAACCAATTCCCCAGAACCTGGGTGCTATCCGGGGTCCTGAGCCCAGAATACCAACCTGCTTACTGGGCAGCATGAAGACTCAGGGAAGATGGAGGACAAAGTGGTGGTCGAAGAGGGACTGACATGGGGTCCCTCATTGAAACCCTCTACTCTCCCTCTGAAGGAATGGCATGAGCAATCAAAGCTGCCGAGGTGGAACAGCAGCCCAAGGAGCCAGAGTCCTGATAGCTCGGTCAAGCTGACTCAACTCCAGAGATTGGAACCGAGATGAGGCCACTTTTGTATGACTAGGGACCAGTCCAATGAGGACAACCCGAGGTCCTGAGAGGAGAGAACTGAGACCTTCGGGGTCTGACAACTCCCAGGATTGGAGCTTGCTACCTCCCTCATGGAGCCAATCGTTGACAGGTCTCCCAGATGATTTGAACGTCTCAATGTGGGCATTTACTCCCTGCAAGCCAGGTTGGTCAACTGAGGTGTATTCTGACTCAACCTATGTTCACCTTCCCAGACCCAGGATCAGCAAGGGGCTATAGCACGGTGATGGCATCCTTCTATTTAGCCAGATATGACAGAAGAACATGCCTTATACAGTTGGCCTTTCTGTCTTTCTCTTGGCATAATATAACTCTTTATTAGTAAATTTAGAAATATATCAATTGTTCTAAGTTTGTTGCTAAATAAACAATCTGGGATTGTTTTGGGACAAAACAAAGCAGAGTATGATGAAATATTTGTTACAATACAAATATTGTGAAATTTTAGCCCCAAAGGAGAGTTTATGAAGAAATTCTATCTTAATGCCATCATGCTTGATCATTCCAAATGACTTTCCAGTTCACTGATCTCAAGTGATGTTTAAATATGTTAATTGCTTGAGCAATTTTTGAACAAAAATAACTGTATACACTGATTTTAATCTAGTTCACCTGTGAATGTAATTAATGCACATATATACTGTATGTGTATGTATATGCAAATAGTCCTTGAACTATGACTATTCAATCAACAACCATTCCAAGTTATGATGACATTGAATAAATGGTGGTTAGGATTGGTCCTCGGAATTTCAGTCAACACATTATTCCGGTAAACATGATTTGTGTGCTTGGCAATTTGCACTTATGACTTATTACCAAGCAGCCTATGTTCATGTGATTGCCATTTGCAACCTCCCCTATGTGTTCTGCAGAAAGTCATTGGGAAGACAGTAGGGAAAGTTACAGATTCTGTGGCAAATAAACCGTGTCACTCTCTCCCACCCGTCCGCATTGTGGTGTTGGCCTCTTTTGCATCTCTACACACTCTGACTGATGCTTGTTGCATGTCTCTTGTATTCTCCTATGCTATGCCACACCTCTTATGCCCTCTCCTCAACTTCTGCGGCACCCACCATCCTGTGCTATACATTCATGCAGCTTCCTTCTCCCTTCCACACACCCCTCTTCACTATTTCTTCTATCCAGCATCAACCATTTATTTTAGAGACCCTTGGTGGCACAGTGGTTAGAATGCAGTATTGTAGGTTTATTCTGCTGAATGCCAGCATTCTGTCTGCTCAAAGTTGACTCAGCCTTGCTACCAGTCTGCCTTCCATTGAAGACCTATATACTACACAAGTTAAAAGAGGGCTGTGAAAATATTTACAGACCTCTCATATTCTGGATATAAATTGTTTCAACTTCTACCTTAAAAATGACGGTTTAGAGCATTGCATACCAGAACAACTAGACACAACGACTGTTTTTCCCCACATGCCATCACTCTGCTAAACAACTAATTCCCACAACACTGTCAAATTATTTACTAAGACTGTGTTACTATTCTTCTTCTCATCTTTCCTATTACCTATCTCCTTTTCTATTTATGACTATAACCTTGTTGCTAGCATCCTTACAATTTATATTATTTTATTCAGTTTCCTAGCATGATTTTTGTTGCTTGCTTATTTAGTATCCTATGATTATCACTAAGTGTTTATCTTATGATTCATAATGAATGTATTTATGATGACTATGATGGTGATTTATCACATATCTTTTATGTACACTCAGAGCTTATGCACCGAAGACAAATTCCTTGTGTGTCCAATTGTGTTTTACATGAGTTCAATTTTTTTGAGTTTTTAACTATTTTTAATTATATTCAATTGGAGATGCCTTTAGTGTAGATGATTTAAATAAAGACTGGATAAATTAATGAATATAAGACTATTGCTATATACTTGTCTTGGCTGTTGCATGCCTCAGAATCACTATAGGTGCCATAAATAAAAAGCTGCTTGAGACCAACAGTAGAGACAGACTATTGCCCTTTTGATTACATTTATAAATATGTAAATATGACACAGGATACTGGATGAATAAACTTTTGGGTAACCCAATAGATTAGTTCTAATGTGCAATTTGCTGTTATGTTCCTGCTTCACTAGTTGCTTTGAGGAGATTTATATTCTGAAATAATTTAAAAACATTAAATAAACTGTATTGATTATTGTGAATAATTGTGAATATGTGATTATTCATATGATATTGTGACTATCATATAATTATTCATAATTATTGGAATTTGGAATGAGGTATTGCAGATTGGAAAACAGCAACAGTAGTGAAAAATTGAGCAGAGAAGCAGCTAACTTCTGATGTTAGATATCTAGTAAATTTATTATTGAAAAATATTTTTTATTTATCTGTAGCTTACATTTCATCAAATTTGCTTCTCTTTTGAACATTTAAAAAACTTGTTGTCATGCTAAGCCAATACCGAACAGTTAGTATATGGCTTTATGCAATGTATGAAATTTCTTTTCTGATTGGAGTGTTTACATATGAGGTTTTTATAATTTAGATAGTACAGTCAAGTGTACATCATGAGACACATATTACTTCTGTGTATCCAGCTTTGTGGATTAATATGAAAGTGCCTACATTTGGTTTCAATAGATGAAACCAATACAGAAAAATGTGACTATTATATATTCATATATTTATTAATAATACATTCATTTACTTTGTAGAATCCCTATTTGTGAATATAGTTTACATAGATCAGTTTATCTGAACAGCCCCAGATTTAGAAAAACTATGTTGTATTCAATTTGTGTTGCATAGACAGAAATAGATGATATATCACTAGGTACTTGCTGGAGCTTGCCAGGGAGTTTGAAGAGTACTTGCTGGAGCCAGTCCAAAAAAGTACTTGCTGGAGCCATCCAGAGAACAACCTGGAACAGGAGGGTGGGACGTGCTGAGTCCATATCATAGACAATTATTAGCAATGTAATGATAAAAAGAAATAAATTATATAAATCTATTAAAAGAAGAAGAAAAGGAAGGAAGGAAAAGGAAAAGGAAGGAAGGAAGGAAGGAAGGAAGGAAGGAAAAGCCAGTTTGATGCAGTGATTAAGGCATTAAGCTAGAAACCAGGAAGCCGTGAGTTCTAGTCTTGCCTTAGGCATAAAGCAAACTTTGAGCTCTAGGAAGGAGGCAATATCAAGCCATTTCTGAAAAATGTTACCAAAAAAACTCAGGGATGAATTGGTCATGAGAGGAAGGGAAGAAAGGAAGGAAAGGCAGGCAGCATATAAATTATGATAGACAGACAGAGTATAAAGTAAGTGTTCAGCATTCTGTAGGATGCAGTGAACCATTCTATTGCCTCAGGTAAGTTCATTAGCAGAATGTGAAAGTGACAGTTTTCTTCTATTGCAGGGGGGCCAAACTCAAGGCCCGTGGGCTGGATCCATCCTTCTGGATGCTTAGATCTGGCCCATGAGGCTACCCTGGAAACAGCAAAGGACAGGCCCGCGGTGCCTCTGCCAGTGAAAACAGAGCTCCGTTTCGCTGGCAGAGGGGTCCAGGAGGCTGTCCCAACCAAAAATAACCACCAAACCACAGCCACAAACAATTACTATCCCTTCAAATAATTCCACAAATAATATCCTTACTCATCAGAGGCACCATGGAATGTGAACAGAAATGTCCAAATGCCATCTTATTTGCTCTCGAAGACACCAATGAATCAGATGACATCACCATAGTTCATGATATCATAAGCAATTCTAATACAACAAACACCCGTGCTTTCAACAATTTTGTAAACAACAAACTAAAAGACTCAAGGTCCATCCCACCCCTGAAAGGATCTAATGGTAAAGACTGCAACGATGACACCATTAAAGCCAACCTCTTTAACACATTCTTTGGCTCAGTATTTGTAAACAGCAGTGGATCATGCCCAGCATTTCCTCGTCGAACCACAGACAACTACAATGATCTAATACATATTGATTTTACAGAAGACATTGTTGAAAAAGCACTACACAATCTAAAGGCATCTCTATCTATTGGAGCAGACGGAATATGTGCCTACTTCTTAAAAAAGCTTCCCACTGCCATAGCCGAACCTCAAAGCATAATCTTTGAAAAATCTTTCAGGACCAGCTCCTTGCCAAAACTATGGCCACAAGCCACGGTCATCCCCATCTTCAAAAAGGGAAACCCCGGCCTAGTTTAAAATTACAGACCAATCTCTTTATGCTGTGTCACCTGTAAAGTCATGGAATCAATTATTAACCAATCCATCATCCTCCACTTAGAAACAAACATCCGACTCTCTAATAAAAAATTTGGTTTTAGGAAAAAACTATTAAGTAATCTGCAACTCTTACACTGCAAAAACATATGGACTACACAACTCGATCATGGCAAAACAATAGACACAATCTACATAGACTTGTGTAAAGCCTTTGATTCAGTGGTACATGACAAACTACTCCTAAAACTAAAATCTTATGGTATCTCTGGACACCTGCATAACTGGATAGAAGCATTCCTGTCAAACAGACAACAAATGGTCAAAATTGGGAGCGTCCTATCAAATTCTGTACCTATTGGTGTCCCGCAGTGTTCTAGGACCAACTCTTTTCATAGTCTACATAAATGACCTCTGTGATCATATCAAGAGCAACTGCATTCTCTTTGCTGATGATGTAAATCTATTCAACACCACAGACTATATATTGCTACCCTTCAAAAAGGGTATGTATCAGAATGGTCAAACAAATGGCAACTTCAAATCTCAACAAATAAATGCTCTGTCCTACATATTGGCAAAAAAATTCAGAAAATAAAATAGGCTGAATAGTCAAGATCTTGTTGATCCAAACTCTGTCAAGGACCTTGGAATACTAATCTCTAATGATCTAAGTGCTAGAGCCCACTGTAACTACATAGCCAAAAAGGCATTAAGAGTTGTTAACCTAATCTTACATAGCTTTTTCTCTGGTAATATTACACTACTAACTAGAGCATACAAAACATTTGCTAGACCAGTACTCGAATGCAGCTCATCAGTCTCGAACCCACATTACATATCTGATATTAACACAGTTGAGAAAGTCCAAAAATATTTCACAAGAGTTCTCTACTCCTCTACTCATTGCAGAATACCTTATGCCACCAGACTCGAAATTCTAGACCTAGAAAACCTAGAACTATGCTGCCTTCGATCCGATCTAAGTATAGTATCATATATAAAATCATGCATTGCAATGTCAATGAATACTTCAGCTTCAACCATAACAACACTAGAACAAACCATAGATACAAACTCAAGGTTAATCACACCAAACTTGATTGCAGGAAATACGACTTCAGCAAAAGAGTGGTCAATGTCTGGAATACTCTACCTGACTGTGCTTTTTTCCCCAAACCCCAAAAACTTTTTAATAAAGATTTTATTGTTTTTTAAGACAAACATAGACAAACACAACATAAAAACATCAAGCCATCTTCCATATATATACATACAGTGTGTCAGTTGCTTTACAAATTGTTTTGTGCTTCCACTTCATAGTCCTCACTTACAATTACATTGCATATGTTCTTGTATTGTCAATCAAATATTCCAAAATACATTAATATCATTGTTAATCAATCATTTGACTATACTATTATTCATTCATGTTTTACAAGGTAATCTATATTTTACTTAATTTGTTTTATAGCAGTTCATATTATCATCTCAAATCTATCCTATAATCATTTTGTAGATATAATAAAAATAATACATCTTTATATATTCATTATATTCTAAAAATCTACATATTTCATTACCATGTTTTATTATCTAACCATTGATAGAATAGATTCCAAATCTTATAAAATTGTTTAACTTCTTGTTCTCTGATTTCAAATGTCAATCTACTCATTTCAGCACATTCCAAAATTTTCTTAATAACTTCCTCCTGTGTTGATATTTTTTCATTTTTCCAGTTTTTGGCAAATACAATCCTAGCTGCTGTTATCCAAACCCCAAAAACTTTAACCTTAGATTGTCTATTATTGACAATCTTTCCAATCACCCCTTTCCTAAGAGGTCTGTAGGGGACGTGCATAAGTGCACCAAGTTGCCTACCGTCCCTGTCCTATTGTTTCTTTTATATATTTTTTATTTTTCTTATATGTATCCATGTATTCATAACTATGTTTTTACTTATACCTATTATCTTGTAAGCAATTGACAAATAAAAATAAATAAATAAAAATAAATAAAAACTGAGTTCATAAGCTCATTTTCTCTGGCAGAGTATTCGGGCCACCACAGGCACTCCCAACACAAGTGATGTCAAGCTCGCCATGCCCACCTTGGCCAGAACCACCCTGGATCACCAAGGTCAAACACAACCCTGGTGCAGCCCTCAATGAAATCGAGTTTGACATCCCTATTCTATTTGCATCTTTGCAACCAATATTTCAAGCAGAGGGTCTTGAATTCTTAATTCTGAAGACAAAAAATCACATCAGACAAAAATTATTTATTTATAAAGCTAAAAGTTCAAGAAAACTGAGACTTTGTAAATTTCAATGACATTGATAAATTTCATGGAATTTTGGCAACTGATGAGATTTAAAATATTTCAATAAGCAACTTTAAAAATAATGTTTAGTTTTCTGTTTTCAGACCGAGGTGCTTGCTACTCTCTGGACTAACTAAATATAGATAAAGAGTAGAAGCCAGCAGAAGGGGTAAACATGGGATGAAATAGTGAAAAATTGAGAGAAACATTTAGGAGCATGACTCTTGAAATACAGTACTGCCAGGACTGTCTAGTTTTAATTATGCACAACTACCTAACCCCATTGTCCTGTTGGAAGCTTCAATGAATTCCTGCAATGTTCATCTGATTGTAGTTTTCTGTAGTTTTCTGATTGATTGTTAGGCAACCAAACCTGTGTGTCAGAAAATATGTGACTCTAAATATTCACCAATACTGATACCATTAACTTGCTCTCTCTGGAGATGTAGTCATGTTAGACAAACAAACTTAAAATAAATAAGATATAATTTTCTGCATCTGGATCTAAATTACTGGACTATGATTTTCAGTTGGCCAGAAAAATTGGATTATTTGATCTCTGGAAAACTGCTTCTTTATTTTCCAGTGGAAACTGGAAATACTTAAAGACATTATTTAATACCCAACTCTCCATAATTCTCCTCAATGCTGCTGAGAGAGTCCAGGATGGGTTAGACTCCTCCTGATGATGTCATCAAGCTGAATCTGTTCTATATAAAAAGGCCAGCCTCTGGGAGTGTTCCCAGCTTTGACTCAGCTCTTTTTAGTCAATGAGCTCGTGTCTCTGAAAGCACTGTGTCTAGCATAGAATTTCAAAACATCCACAAAAAAGCAATCAAGCTTCAAGCACAGCTCCTGGGGATCCAGTGCAGCTGTGCCTTCAGGAGAGTGGGGCTCCACTCTCCTGCAACATGGAGGATTCGACATTGCCAGACATCGGGAGGGTTGTAAGTAAGGGAAGCATCCATCCTGCCTCTCCCACAGCCTTCCGTTGTGAAGCCTGGCAGCTGTGATCGCAAAGATTGGCACGGCAATAAAAGCACCAGCCAGCTGATCTTTTTTTACTGCGGCAGCCTTTTTTGGGCGGATTTCGCCGCTCAGGTCTCGTAGCAGCCTAAAGAGCGACAGCCATTACTCAGGGGCCATAGCAGGTTTGAGCAGCTATTTTGGGGACCAATCATTCATCGCACATGGTGAGCTGCCATTTTAAGTGGCCACATGACTTCATTACCGGCCCTAAAGCAGCCATCCTAGATTTCTCCGCAGCAAGGCCCCTGCAATAGGCAGCACATTCTGAGGGTTGCTTCCAGCACCTCTTGTGCTTAACCTATTTCCACTATGGATCAAGACAGAGCCCAGGGAGATCTTTCTGGCCCAGAAGCCCAGGACCTTCAAGGAGAAAGAGATGCAGACAGCACAATCAATCTGTGCAAAGAGAGGGGACCGCCAAAATTGGCAGAAATTCCAGGCTCCTTTGGCCACCTGCAGTCTTGGTCCCCAGAGAGGCTTGAGGATCAACTTGGGCCTCAAGACCTTAGTAGATCAGGGCCTAATTTCAAACAGGCCACCTGGGGCTTCCCTCCCCCCCCTATTGTCCAGGGTACTTCACATCATAGGCCTGAGGCTACCTTTACCCCCACCACTGCAGGCCTTTGCCCCACCGACCCATCCATGAGTGGCCGACCCAGTGAGATTCAAGATGTGGTTTCCATTGCCATCAGACAAGGTTTGGCAGAAGGATTCCAGGAAATCCTTTGACCTTTAGAAAGGGCTCATTCTCCCATGAGCTGTTCAGAGCATCCAGTAGTGGGAGGTGCTTCAGTATCCTCTTGGATAGGCTGGGCTTAATTGTCAGGACACTCCTCCTCCTCCTTGGGACTCCTCCCTAGCGTCCCCCAGTTTTAGCTCAGCCTTCGTAGGAATAGTCAGCTTTCCACATTGGCCAGAATAGAAGCTAAAACATCAGAGATTTCAAATCTCAGGTTTGGTATTCAGAGATAATTCTCAGGGCTCCACTTGTCATCTGGGAGTCCCGGTAGCCTCCAATGGTTTTTATTAACACCTGGCTGTTGGGGCTGGTTGCTCTATCTCTCAGAAGAGATATTTCTTAGGACCTCCACTTTTCACCTGGGAGTTCCAACATTTTCTTTTAACTCCTGGCCATCGAGGCTCATTATTCTCTCTCGGCATTATTATCTCTCTCCAAGAGCAGTTGAGGCAGCGGCTTCTAAACCGCAAAGTCCTTATTTTCCCGATCTTCTATCAAGCGCCATTCCAAACACAAGCATGCCTCGTGTTCGGCTCATTAATGGCAGAAGCTTTTCCCCCATAGAACACCTAAGGGGATTAGAGGCATCAGTGCTTTTTATCCTTTACTGCGTAGTTCCTCCTCACTGTTCAGTAACAGAGATTCAGGTGGGAACCAGTTGCTGGAGTGTTTTGGCCACACTAAGTTGCAGCAGGTGCCATATTAAGGACCGTGTGTGGCATCCATCTGCCATTAAACATACACTGTGAGAAGCCTTTTCCCCACCTGGTTTCCTTCTTTGAGATCAAGGGATTGGCATCCCTGCCCCCCAAGACTTGGGATAGTGGACCAGGATTTGTTGGCTAACCCTCACAGCATAATTTCTCACAGTTCAATAGTGAGCACCAAGGCCTAAGTCAGTCTGTGCAGGGCAGCTGTTGCAAGCCATTGTTACCTATCAAGTCCTGGCCTGAAGAGTTGTTACTAATTGGAATCAATTTAGTATTGATTGGATCAAAAATTAAAAATAAATAAAATACAATCAATTTTTTTTCCTTACATAAGGGGAATTAAAAAAAATGTACGGGGGTCCCCTGCACTTTTCTGGAGCAGTCCCTGGGTGTGCCAACCACCCTGTACTGGAGCCTCATTGACAATTCATTGATAGATATACGGTTCTTATAGTTAAAATGGCAAGTGGCAGATCAAGGGCTTTTACTCCAGAGCCATGACTAGGGCCCTGGGCAAGTCCAAAGGGTTCAAGAGGCCTTCAAAGGCCGAGGAAAAGGATGCCCATAGACACCATCAGGCTATAGAGAAACAAATGAAGAAGCTTATGTGGGAGACAGAGCAGAATTCTTCAGCCCAATCTCCCCCTCAAGCTGCACAGGCCCCAAGCCCCCCGCCTCCTCCCCTGGATCTTTCTCTCCAATCCAGGCATAGTTCTGCCAGGCAAGTTCCTTCTAGTACCTCAACGGCAGCAACTGTGCCATGTCAGGCCCCTGAGGCCACATTTACTCTAATGGCGGCTGGGCTCTGTCAAGAAGAGTCTCTCCCTGAGGAAATTCCCCCAAGGATGAGGGCATGGATGGAGCTGGTGATACAGCAGGGTATCGTGGTGGGCGTTCAACAGTCAGTATGGGCCAGAAGACAATCCACAGCCTTGGACTGTGAGTCTTACTCAGTTCAATTGCTAAGCGGGATGGATCAGCATTTCCCTCAGGTTCCTCCCACAGAGGAGTTTTCTATCTTTCCAGACATGCCTCCCCAAGGGTTTCAGGAAGAGGGGGACCAAGAAGACCAAATGTAACAAATTGAGGCAGAGTCAGCACATGAAATCAACCCGGTCCTGTCAGAGGTGGATCCACTGGAGAGAGGTATGTCAGATGATGAGGGCCGATCAACTGACATTCATGGGACTGTTCCACCCTCAATTATTCAAGTCACTCTTATTCAAGACCATGCACCTTGATAAAATGGCTCCCTCTTCTCAACAATCAATTTCACAGGAGGAGTCAGAGGATTTAATTTTCTCCCAGCCTGTTAAAGAAGCGGATGTAATACTAGTCCCGCATATGTTTTCCGACTTAGTCCAAAAGCAGTGGGCTTCCGCAGCAGCGTTTCCCGCCCCCATGGGATACGATAGGATTGATGTAGGGTACATCAATCTGATGCGTGGGCCATCAGAGCGGCTGCTGCTGCATCCTTTTTCACTTGGTCTTCCCTTAGATGGCTCCACCAGGAAACCATTCCAACCTCTAATATATGAGTGCACCAGGACATTGCCAAACTGATTGCCGTGATGGAATTCTTGGCGGACGCAACTTTTAACATGTTAATTTTTCTTCAAGAGCCATTGCATCACGGGTCTCAGCAAGGTGACTGATATGGCTCAGGCATTGGCAAGCTGACATCAAGCACAAGTGGAAGCTTGCCTCTATGCCTAAATCAGGTGAAAAGTTGTTTGGCAATGCCCTGGATCTGCTCCCCATAGAGACTAGAAACAAAAAAATGATCCTCCCCTCTCTTTTTCGTAAGTCAGACAACAGGATTCCTCAGGCTCCTTTTGTCCCTTCTATCAGGGATCCTATTCCCCAAAATTCCAAAGGGTCCCGGGATACAGGCAGGGACAGCAATCAGAAAGGTCCAATTTTGGGGACAGGAATAGAAGGGGAGGACAAGCTAAGAGGCCATTTCAGAGGCAGGAAACAGGGCCTTCCAGTGCACCAAATAGGTCCTACAAGGATGCCCCCATTGATGGGCAGCTAAAGCTATTTGCCGACGGGATATGATTAGATTTGGTTTGGCTCTGGAATTCCAATCCACTCCCCCAAACTTTTTCATGAGATGCCCAATCTCTAGGGACCCTGTGAAAAGATCTCTTATGCAAACAGCTATCCTCCACCTGCTGGAGATCCGGGCCATTCAACCGGTGGCACCACACCAACAAGGTCAGGGTTCTTTTTTTTTTTTAATTTTTTTTTTTTTTTTTAATAACAAGCATAAGCATACATAACAAAATAAACATAAACATAACACAAAAAACATAAAAATATCCTTCTTCATAAATTTACATACAGTGCATCAATTGGTTTACCACTTTTTTTTGTGCATCCATTTCCTAGTCACTAGTATATTACATAATAGCTCATATTATCAATCAATAATTATATAACCCAATATCATCACTAAAAAAAAATCATTTATAATTTTGTTAATTCATATTTTAACGAGATAACTATAATTTGCTTAATTTATTTTGCAATAAATCAAAAGATCATACCAAATTTACCTTGATAACGTTTTATAAAGATAATATCAAGAAAAAAAATTTTTTATGCTAAATCTGAATATTCTATCATTATGTTTTATTATCTAACCATTGATAAAAAAGATCCCAAACTTCATAAAATTGTTTATCTTCTTGTTCTCTGATTTCAAATGTCAATTTACCCATTTCAGCACAATCCAATATTTTCTTAATAATTTCTTCTTCTGATGGAGTTTTCTCACTCTTCCAGTTCTTAGCAAATACAATCCTAGCCGCTGTTAATATATTTACAATCAAATACTTGAAATTTTTATTATATATATCAGGTAAGATTCCCAATAAAAAAATCTCTGGTTTCAAGTCTATATGTGTCTTTGTCATTTTTTCCAACCATATGCGAATTTTAGTCCAATATTTTCTAGCGTCCTCACAAGTCCACCACATATGGTAGTATGAGCCAGGTATCTGATGACATTTCCAACATTTTTCAGATTTGTTCTTAAACATTCTTGCAATTCTTGTCGGGGGAAAATGCCACCTGTAAAACATCTTATACAAGTTTTCTTTATAAGCTGTTGACATTGTCATTTTATAATTTTGAGACCACAATTTTTCCCATTTCTCCAAATCAATCCCATATCCAAAATTCTTCCCCCAAACAATCATCGTTTCTTTAACTTGTTCCTCCTCTAATAAAATTTCCAACAAATAAGTGTATAATTTTTTAATCATTTTTTCATCAGTACCTGTCAAGATCCTATCTAAATCTGTCAATTTATCATAAAATCCCTCCGCTTTAGAATCTATAAGATACCTTGAATGTATTTGCGCATATGAAAACCAATTCATCTTTATGCCTTGTTCTTCTAGTTTTTGCATTGTTTTAAGTTCACTCTTTTCATCCAATATTTCCCCATATCTAACTGTTTGTTCCTTCTCATATATTATAGGATAAGAAAAAGCTTCAATAGTTGATAACCAGACAGGGATTTTCAAATAACATTTTCTCTTAATTTTCTCCCAATTCAACCATAAAGACTCCCTTATATAATGCCTTCTAAAATAGCCCTGCGATTTAGTTCCCTTATACCACAGAAAAGCATGCCATCCCAGTAATAAATCATGCCCCTCTAGTGTCAACAATCTAGTCTTTTTTAATGTTATCCAATCCTTAACCCACATTAAATTTGCCGCTTGGTAATACAACTCCCAATTCGGAAGGCCAAAACCTCCTCTAATTCTAGCATCTTGCAGAAGTTTTAATTTTATTCTGGCTTTCTTACCTTGCCATATAAACTTCAACACAATTTTATTTAATTCTTCAAAGTAATCTTTACCAAGCCTAATTGGTATGGTTTGGAATAAATATAAAATTCTGGGTAAAATATTCATCTTGATTGTTGCGATTCTATCTATCAATGACAGTTGTAGATTTTCCCATTTTTTCAAATCAAATGCTATCTGTTGTTTAAGTTTAATATAGTTATTCTCTTTCAATGTAGTACATCTTGACGTCAAATATATCCCCAGATATTTAACCTTATTCGTAACTTGAATTTTCAATAAATCTGCCAATTCATCTCTTTGTTTTAGTAACATATTCTTTGTCAAGATCTTTGTTTTATCTTTGTTTATTTTCAAGCCGGCCATCTCACCATAAATCTCTATCTTTTCCAGTAGCTTTAAAGCTGTTCCTAGAGGATCTTCCAAAATAAAAACCAAGTCATCCGCAAAGGCTTGCAATTTAAATTCCTCCTTCTTAATTTTCATTCCTTTTATATTTGGATCCTCTCTAATGTTTCTATTCAGCACTTCCAAAGTCAATACAAACAACAAAGGTGATAATGGGCAACCTTGTCTTGTGCCTTTTCTTATATTAATAGAATCTGTAAAATCTCCCTCTATCATCACTCTTGCCGTTTGTTTATCATATATGGCTTCTATTGCTTGAATAAATTTTCTAGCAAAGCCCATCTGTTCCAATAACAAAAACATGAATCTCCAATTCACATTATCAAATGCTTTTTGGGCATCTAAAAATACCAAAGCCATTTGTTTTTCAGGGTGTGCCTCGTAATATTCCAAAGTGTCCAGAATTACCCTCATATTATCCCTAATTTGTCTCCTTGGCAGGAATCCATTCTGATCAGGATGAATAAAGTTATTTAGATATCTTTTGAGCCTTTCTGCCAAAATGGAAGCAAAGATTTTGTAATCTGCATTCAGTAAAGAAATAGGTCTATAGTTCTTAATTTGTGATGGATCAGCCCCTTCTTTTGGAATAAGTGTGATATAAGCTTCTGACCATGTTTTAGGTATTTTCTTATTTAACATGGCTTCATTCATAACTTCTAACAATGGAGTGCTCAACGATTCTTGTAATGTTTTATAAAATTCTGCCGGCAGCCCATCTGGGCCTGGTGCTTTTCCATTATTCTGCCTATTAAATGCTTCCATTAGTTCCATCATTGTTATGGTACTTTCTAACATTTTTTCAGTCTCTTCAGATATCTTGGGTAGGTTAGCATTTTGTAGATAAAGCTTAATTCTTTCCTCATCAAAATCCTCCTGTTTATATAATTGTCCATAAAAGTCTTGGATAATTATCTTTTTCTCCTTATTACCATAACACATTTGACCTTGATCATCTATTAACTGTACTATTCTCCTAGATTCTTTCTCTTTTCTCAATTTGTATGCTAGCCATCTACCTGGTTTATTTGCATCTTCAAAATAGTTCTGTTTAGCACTTCTAATTTTTTGTGCCAATTCCTCTTTCTCCGCCTGACCCATCTTATGTTTAATTATATCCATTTTGAATTTAATATCTTTTTTCTGTGGCATATTCTGCAATTCTTTTTCCAGTTTTTTATAATCATCTTCTAAAGCTTTAATAGTTTGCCTTTTCCTAATATTCTTTTTCTTTGTATAGTCCATTATTAATCCTCTCGCATATGCCTTCATTGTATCCCAAACATTCTGCATTGAAGTATCTTCTTTTTTATTTTCAATGAAAAAGAAGGCCAATTCTTTGTCCATCCATTGTGTAAAGTCTTTTTCCTTTAAGATAGCGTTGTTTAGTGTCCATCTAGATCTTCTTCTTTGTCCTTTCCATTTAATTGTCATAGGGTTATGGTCTGCCCATACACCCGTTTCTATATTTATTTCTTGAATGTTAGATATTAGTTCTGATGAGGTCCAAATCATATCTATTCTGGACCATGATAAATGTCTATTTGAATAAAAAGTATATTGCTGCGTTTTACCATTTCTTTCTCTCCATATATCTTTTAAATTTAATTCATCCACCATTTAAAAAAAGGATTTAGGGAGAGTCTTTCTATTTTGTTTTAATGCTGTCGCTGTATAGTCCAATTTATTATCTACAATTCCATTAAGATCTCCCATCATAATTATATTGACATGGTCCAGTCCAATTAATTTCATATGTAACTTTTTTATAAAATTCTTCTTGTTTATCGTTCGGAGCATAAATTGCAACAAGTAATATTTTTATATTGTTATCCACTATTTCAACCATTAATACTCTTCCATCTTCATCAGTATAAACCAATTTTGCTGCAATAGTTTCTTTAATGTACAGGACCACTCCTCTTTTCTTACAGTTAGTCAAGGAAGTAAAAATTTTCCCCAGTTTTGGTCTTACCAATAATCGTTGATGTTGTTTTTTAATATGTACTTCTTGTAGGCAAATTATATCAAATTTTAACTTCTCTAATTTATGAAAGATTTTTCTTCTTTTAATAGCTGAGTTCAATCCATTTATATTCATAGAAATCAATTTTTTTTCCTCCATGGTTATGTTTTATATTTAGGTCTAACAGTTCTTGTGGATCTTACTTCACATTGTTCTTTGGTCTCCATTTGTCCACCTACCGCACCTTCTTCTTTCCCCGGTCTCATCTGGTCTTCTTGAGGCTCAATTGCAAAGGTCTCTTTTTCTGTCTCTATTTCTCTTCTTCCAAAAAATTCGTTGTGGAATATTTCTGCTTTCTCAATTGAGTCGATTCTGTGTCTCTGTTCTTGCCATATAAACATTAATCCTTCTAGGATCAACCATCTATAATTCACGTCTTTTTCCAATAATTTTTTGGTCAAGAATCAATATTCTCTTCTCATCTCTCTCACTCTTCTGGGGACTTGTTTTAAAACCATAATCTCTTTACCTTTATATTTCAGCCCCTTATCTCTTGCGACTTGTAATATTTGTGTTTTAATAGTCTTTTTAGTAAATCTGACATGGATCTCCCTTGGTAGCTTATTCCTCATTGCATATCTTGTGAAAACACGATATATCTCATCTACTCCGTCCATCATCTTTTCCTCTGTTATCTCCAAAGCTCCAGCCAGAATTTCTATCATTACAGCCGCCAAATCCTGTCCTTTTTCTTCCTCAATATTTTGAAATCTGAGATAAAATTCTGACCTATCCATCTTCCACTTCAACATCCCAGTTATATCTTGTTGCACCGTTGTTAATTTGCTAACAATATTTCCAATTGTCTCATCTCTTTGTTTATCTTTCTCCTCAATTTTTTGGAGTCTCTCCTCCTGTTTTGCCATCATCTGTTGGAAGTTTTCAATTTTTTCATCAGTCTTTGCAATTCTTTGTTCAATACTCTCTGTTCTTTGATCAATACTTGTTTTGAGTTCTTGTATTCCTTGTATAATCGTCGCTAGATCCATTTGTACTTTATCTTGCTTCGCCATTATTGATAGTCGTCCTCCAGTTGATGGAGAAGCAGGAGCAGAAGTTGAACTGCCAGAAGGTAAAGTTTTCTTACTCATTTGAATAACTCAAGATCTTTAAGCTACTTTAATCCAATCAATAGGGTAGCCAATTATAATCCAATTGGGAAGAAGAAAAACATTAAAAAAAAAGCCAATAAAAAATAAAGAGTCCAGGATTAAAAAGAGAAGGAGAAAAAGAAGATTAAAAAGAAAAAAAGGAGGAGATTCTTCAGGTTCTTCTAAACCTTAATCCTATTGTAAGATGGCCAATTATGATTCAAAAATAAAAATTAAGAATAGTAAAAAAGAAAAAGAAAGTAAGACCCAATAATATTAAAAAGCAATGATCAAAAAAAAGAAAAGGAAAAAGAAAGAATTCTTCAGGTTCTTCACACCTTAGTCCAATTGTAGGGTCTCAAAAAATAAAAAAAATGACCATAAAAATAAATAAAAAATGAAAATAGAAAAGGCAAAAATCCCGATAAGCAAAAAGAAAAAGGAAAACTATTCTGAGGCTTTCCCTTTAAAAAAAAAGGTAAGTTTAAAAATTAAAAATAAAGTCAAACAAAAGAAAAAAAAATAGATATACAAATATTACAAAATACTGTGGGGTTGAGGAGGAGGGATGAAACAGCTAAAGGAAGATAAGAAAGAAAGCACACTGCATCTTATTTAGTTATCCAAGGCTCTTATTATGGCTTCTCCACAAATTCCAAAGCCAAACTTCAAGTACTCAATAATAGAAGTTCCAAAGAACACCTGTTAAAACATTCTCCGATGTTCTTCCCTCTATCTAATCAAGTTCCAGTGTCCTTGAGAAAGGATTCCTTCACAGCTCTTTCAACTTTCAATAAAGTATCTTCAAGCCTCTAGTTGGCAGTGTTACAAAGTTTCTTTAATCCACTCCCCCTTCTTTCCCAAAAAAGCCTAGTAAAAAGAGGGAAATATACATGTATATATATGTATTTTAAAAAAAAAAATACTAAAGGGAGCCTCTATTCTAAAAAAAAAACTATTAACAATCAAAAGGGGGAAAAAAGAAAGAAAAATTAGGTGAATATAAAAGGAAAAACCAGTCTAGTTACAGTTACTAGATCACAATGGAAGTTCAACGAAAGCAAAAGTAAAAGTAAAAAGCCAAGCCTCAATTTGACATTCTCTTTAAGAAATCGCCGCTAAATCAGTTTCATCAGTTTTTGTCCAAAGTCTTACAGGATTCTTCTCATTTTAGAGTGTCCTTGAGTCCCCGAGAAAAAAAAATTCTCACCAGCCGATGCACGTTCTCTTTCAGCCTCTCCTTCCGGAGCTGTCACAGCTTCAGCAGCTAAAAAGGCTGCCTCTCCGCCGATGGTAAAAGGGCTTCTTCTGGATCAGCCAGGGACTTTGCGATGTCCCTGGGATCAGCAGAACGCGCCCCTTACTATCACCGTCTCTATGGGATGGTTTAGGTCCATTAGGACCGACCAGGGGCGAAGATATCAGCTGCAATCTCAGAGGCCCAAGATTGCAGCTGTATCGCAGCAACGTGGCTCCGCCTACTTAGGTCAGGGTTCTTACTCATACCTTTTCGTAGTTCTGAAAAGTTCAGAGGGATGGAGAGCAATTTTAGACTTAAAATATCTCAATCGCTCCCTTGTGTACAGAAAGTTTAAAATGACCACTTTACAATCCATTTTGCTTAGCATTGGACAGGATGACGTTCTAACATCAATAGACCTCACAGAAGTATATTTACACATCCCAATTTGGCCTTCACATAGCAAATTCCTCACATTCTGCTATAATAATCTACACTTTGAGTATATCACCCTCCCTTTTGGACTAGCCTCTGCTCCCAGGACCTTTACTAAGGTTCTGGCAGCCCTGGCTGCACATCTCAGAAGTACACCTGTCAGGCTAAAGTGTTATCTTGATGACATTTTAATTTAGTCATCTTCCTGCTGACAGGCCAAAATAGATACTCTTATTACCCTGCAGTCCCTGCAACAACATGGGTTCTCTATAAATTGAGCTAAGAGTCACCTAATTCCCTCGACCTGGCTAATTTACCTGGGAGCCATTATAGACACTGTGGAAGGCAAGGTCTTCTTATCCCCAGACAGGCAGGATACCATTGGACAATTATCTCAGTAGATCAGGACCATCAAACGGGTGCCCCTAGCCCTCTTATCCAAATTGCTGGAAAATGATCTCCTGCTTCTCTATTGTTCCCTGGGCCCATCTCCATGCCAGAACCCTGCAATGGTACCTGCTGCTGTACCAACAGTCAGGAAGAGACAATTCCAATGCCCAAGTCACAAAGGTCCTGAGATCCTTTCACTGATGGACTGTCCCGACCATCAACAAGGGTTGCCAATTCTGAGTTCCGGTTTGAGCTTCTTCAGCGACAGACAGAAATCCGCGATCATGTGCGGTTTTGGTCTGGGCTTGCCACTGGAGCACCCCGAGCCGGCTGGTTTCGGGGCTAAGCCACCCTGTAGAGATGGTGAAGAGGGGGGAGACTGCCAGCAGGATTGAGGAGAGCTGCATCTCTCCTCCTCAGCTGGCTATTACTCCCTTTCCCGAAGGCGGTTGCAGTGGTGGTCAGAAATGGCCACCTCAAAGAAGAACTCAACTGGAAAAGAATGTGCAGGAGGAAGATAAGAAGTGAAAGTTCTGGCTGATCGGATTAAACTGCAAAAGCAGCAACTAAGGTACCCTGGAATTTAAACTAAAAAAAAGTAACATTGTTCCCAAAGAAGATTGTGAAGCAGCGAAGGATAGTGAAAAGGGAAAGGTCTGTTTTTTCTTCTTCTCTCCCTTTCCCTATATTGACAGCTAAGAGACTTAAATAAGAAATCGGGGGAAAAAAATCCACTTTGACATCATCAGGCTTAAGCTGAAAATAAAATAAAATGTCAAAGGGATAATAAAGATTTCTGGACACTTAAAAGTTTTTATAAGCAGGAAAGGAGAGAAAAAGAATACAAAGGCAGGATCTGGAAAAAAAGGAGGAGACTGCCTGGAATTAAAAGGAATTTACAGTAAAACTTCAACAAGACTTCTAAAAGATACATTTTAACTGAAACTTGGCAACTAAATAGTAGAACCCCAGGAAGAGAAAGTGAAAAAGCAAAAAGAAACAGCTAGTCTGTATTTGGATTACTTGGTGATCTTTGGATTCTTGATTACTGCATTTGAATGACCAAAATCAATCGGGTGGTTGTTTAAATTTTTTTAAAATGGCACCACTTTTGGATGAATTGAAAATGGAACTTAAAAAGTACAAAGAAGATGCACAAGAAGGGAGAGGTTCTTTTGGCTTCGTATTTCAATTCTTAGAAATGGAGATTTGGAACTATGAGAAACAACAAGAAATGCCTGCAAGACAAGAAGACTGGGACAAAGAAGAAACCATCTTTAATGAACAAATAATTCTATGTGGGGAAGAAAAAGGAAAGGAGGGAAAGAAAATGAAAAATTTAGGACTTAAAAAAACAACCAAAGAAAAGAAAAATAGTTAGAAAAATAAGTATACTATTGGAAAGCAACAGAAGAGGGGAATACAGAAGAGAGAAATGGAGGTAGAGAGATAAGGGGGCAAAAGGGGGAGGGAGAAGAAGAGCGGGAAGAAGGAAAGGAAAAGAAGTTATAAAGGACAGAAACAAGATATAGAGAAAGAGGGTCTATTTAGAGATAATGGGTGAAAAACTATCGCCCAGCTCCTTACTGTCCACCATCCTTCTGGGCTGAGACTACCCCTTGTTTTTCCAGGTCACCCAGGTTGTATTCCCAGCTCCAGGAACAGCGGCCTGATGCACCCGGCAGACAACAACATACTGCGGGTAAACGGCCCTTTCGTGGGGAAGGGGATCATTCCTTCCATCGCTCTAAGTAACTCCTCATCCTCCCCACCCATCAGAGGTCATTTGGCCTTCTTTGCCTCCATCTGGGAGGAGTTGATGGATGCCTGGGTACTCAATACAACAACGTCAGGTTTACAGCTGGAATTTCTCTCACCACCTCCAGAAAATTTTATGTTCTGTCCCATTTCACAGAACAGTTCAAATAGGGCCCTTACGAAATCGGCCATCCAACATCTAGTAGACATAAGGGCCATTCAACCAGTCCCCAAACATCAATGGGGGCGAGCGTTTTATTCTCAGCTTTTCGTGGTCCCTAAGGCCTTGGGGTGATGGCGAACCATTCTCAACCTTAAATTTTTGAATGAGTTCATCCCATACAGACTTTTGAAGATGCAGACTCTACATTCTATTCTAGAGAGTGTGCGGGAGGGTGATCTCCTCTCCTCCATTGATCTCCTGAAGGCTTATCTCCATATTCCCATCTGGCCTCATCATTGCCAGTTTTTCTGTTTCTGTTACCAGAAACTCCCACTTCCAGTATCAAGCCCTTCTCTTCAAGCTCTCATCAGCTCCAAGGGTTTTCACAAAGGTCCTAGCGGCACTGATGGCGTCGCTCCGGTCGGTTCCAGTGAGAATCCAATACTACCTGGACAACATCTTGATACAGTTTTCGTACATCCACTCTGCCTATCGAGACCTACAAACTACACTGTGTTTTCTCCAGAAACCATGGCTTTTCCATCAACACCAGGAAAAGCCATCTCTCTCCCCCACAATCAGATTACTCCACCTGGGAGCTGTCATTGACATCTCTATGCCAAGTTTTTCTGTCTCCAGATCGGGGGAAAAGCCTTACCAACATAATTTGTCAGGTTCAACATCAACACACTGTTCCCGTGTTGCTGCTGTCCAAACTACCGGGGAAGATGATAACATGCATCAGTATCATCCCGTGAGCACAGCTTCACTTCCAATCTCTTTAATGGTTCCTGCTTCCCTTTCAACGAGCAGGAACCAGCCACATGTTCATCAGAGTCCAGCTTAGTCCACAAACCCAGCATTCCTTCAAGTGGTGGCTTTCTCCGGCTCTTCAGAGAGGTCACCCATTCAAGGAACTGGACAGTCTTCTACTCACCACGGATTGCAGTGTTTTGGGTTAGGGGGCTCATATGGAGGGCCAAATAGCACAAGGGATTTGGTCCCTGACAGACAGGATCTGCCCCATAAACTCGCTGGAGCTCAGAGCCATCTCTCTGGCACTGAGACACTTCAGGGCCACGGCAACCGGATCCCATGTAGTAGTGTTGACGGACAACATGGCCGCAAAGGCACACGTTAACAGACAAGGAGGGATGAGGTCCAGGGCCCTGATGAGGGAGGCCAAACATTTGGGGCTATGGGTGGAGAGACACTTGTAATCCATCATGGCAGATCACATCTCTGGTGTCGAAATTCCCAAGCCGATTGGCTGGGTCGGAGCTCAGTCGACCATGCAGAATGGTGCCTTCACCCATCTCTATTCAGAGACCTTTCCCTCAGGTTTGGGACTACAGAAGTAGATATCTTCGCCATTCCCCAAAACGCTCAAGTAAACAGGTTTTTCACCAAGTTTCCTTGTCAGGGAGCAGAGGGGACCAATGCTCTTGGGAGCAGATGGCCCAGGGGTCTCCTCTATGCCTTTCCCCCTCTTCCAATCATTCCGGTGGTCATTCAGAAGATGTTGGAGGAATGGCCGGAACTAATTCTCCTGGCCCCTCATTGGCCCAGAAGGCCCTGGTTTGCAGACCTGGTGAACCTGTCTGTAGCCACTCCCTGGGGGATCCCAGCCAACAAAATCTCCCTTCACCAGGGAGCTTTCTCCATCCAATCCCCAGTGACCACATGGTGCTTGAGCAGCAACATTTGAGGGAGGCTAATCTCCCAGAGAGGGTTATCCTCACTATTCAGGCATCTCGTAAACCATCTACGACGCACATTTATGATGCTACCTGGCGGGGTTTTTATCAATGGTGTTTAAAGGAGGACCTCAATCGTACCTCAGCTGATGTAGCAGAGGTGTTACATTTCCTTCAGGATGGCCTAGAGAAGGGACTAGTGCCTAACACCCTATGTCGCCAGTTAGTGGCCCTTTCCTCAGTTCTATCCTAGGAGGCTTTTCCTTCCTTTTCACACCACTCTTCTATCTGGAAGAGGAGCTTCCAACCTCCACCCCCTGGTTGTACACAGGTATCCCTCATGCGATCTTCTGACGGTGCTCCAGGCTCTGATGGAACCTCCCTTTGAATCCCTTTGGTCAGTGTCTTTTCAATTCTTGACCCTGAAGGTCATTTTTCTAGTAGCAATCACATCCACTAGAAGGGTGTCTGAGCTGGCTGCTCTTTCGGTCAGACAGGATCTATGCACCTTTCATGATAGTAGAGTTGTTCTCCATTTAGATCTCACCTTCATCCCAAAGGTTAATACCTGGTTCAAATGCCCTTCTACCTTTAAAAAAACTGAGGCTATGTTTTATCTTTTTCCCCATTGCACTTGGGGAGCAAAGCCTCTCTTCTCACCCTGAGTAGGTGGATCAGGGCGTGTATTGCACAGGCCTACAAATCTGTGGCTCTTCCGGTGCCCAAGGTTCTGATGGCGCACTCCACCAGGAGTGCTGCAACTTCAGCTGCCTAGGCCACTCAGGCATCCCTAAGAAATTTGCAGAGCAGCCACATGGGCATCGCCATCACCCTTCATCAGACATTACAGTCTAAATTCCTTTGCCTCTGCGAGCGCGGCCTTCGGCAGACAGGTACTTCAATGAGTGGTTCCACAGTCAGAATGATTAGTTGAACAAGGATCATCCCATGGATATGAAGACTTTGGTATGTCCCATCCTGGACTCTCGCAGCAGCATTGAGGAGAATGGGCATTGGTATAATTACCTGAGAACGCCCTCCTATCTATGCTGCTAGAGAGCCCAGTCCCACCCTTTGTTTCATCTGGTTCTGGTAAAGTATATTTGATGTTTAAAGTTCTGTTTGGCTTTCAGAGACACTAAAATCTGTCAAGTATCTTCGCCAAAGCTGGGGATACTCCCAGAGGCCGGCCTTTTTATGTAAAACAGACTCAGCTCGATGACATCATCAGGAGGAGTCTAATCCATCCTGGACTCTCTAGAAGCATAGATTGAAAGGGTGTTCTCAGGTAATTATACCAACGCCCACTCTATATACACAGTGTCATTTAAGGTATAACCAATATATAGTATGTAATAACTTCCCTTTGTTTCCATGTGAATTGCTAAGGTTCCTCCCACCCCAGAAACAATGTCTTGTTACTTTTATATCTGTATTCTTGATACATTCTATTTATTTGAATACAATTTCCACAGGAACATTTCCAATGGATTGCATCCATTGTTTGCTTCCTTCAGGCACTAAAATCAATAATGAAAAGTGCCATAAAGTCAGGGTTTGATATTGATTTTTTTTTGCACTTGAGATGTTTAAACATCACTATTTTTAAGGTGTTCTGCACACTTATGCATGCTACTATAATAAACAAATAAACCAAGCTTTCTTTAAAGCTCAGAGGATGAACAAGAGACATCATTTATTGTCTATGTAATATGAATATCGTATTTCTTGTATCGAATGACACTGAAGTAAAATGTAAGACTGAAAGGTTGTGGCATGTCAGCTATTATTTTTTGGTCATGCACAATGCAACTAGTTAGTTCAATACTTATTTCAGTTCATCTTTAATAAGTTTTATATGAAAAAATAGAGCAATAAAATAGAGCAATGGAGTGTTATCTTTAAGAAACTTCCCTAAATTAAATATAATTCAATGCAAAAATGAATGAGTTGTCTTCCCTAAAATAATTACCTATTAGTAAAGTCTGGTTTATAGGACAGTCCTTGAAGAATTCTTTTTGGTTTCATTTATACTCAGTTTTCATCAAATCTACATAAAAAACATAATTATCCATTAAAACCAATATCAAATAATACCATGATTAGAAATTAACAAAATAAAACTACAAGGGCAATATGTAATATATAAATAATAATTTTAAAGGAAATGTTTCTAGAAAAGATCTAATCATGGAGAAGCAAAAAGGATTAGACTGAATTATTGAAAAGTTCTCTGGTTTTGAGCCATTTCAGTGATGACAGGATACATATATGCACTTTGGGGATAGATTTGTTCTTTCTGTGAGAATTTTCATAGTTCAGTAAATAGTGGCGCTCCACATCAAAAGCATTTATACAAGTTTATCACAAAACATTTTTAATTTCAATAGCTATCTCTGCTTCTTCTGAAGTATGATCTCTTGCATTGTACTTGAATGTAACTTCTCCTTTTTGAGAGAACTTCCTTTTACATAATTCTTTTGTTCTTTTCTGCCTTGCTTATTGCAATATAACCCAGATTGAATTTTAGATGTTGGTAAGTGTCTTGAGTTGTAAAATGGGCGGGGACGATGCACAAATATTTAAATAATGATATGTAGGAAAAATTATGCAGCTGTAGCAGAAAGCTAGAAAAATTCATCCTTGGAATTTTAATGTCTTTTTAAAAAGATTTTACATCTACAAATTTATAGATTAGATTTTTTGATGTGTATCATTTGGATCCACTTATCTATTGGCTTTTTATCACAGTTAAAATAATGGCCCACTCTTCTCCCAATTCAAACAAAATTTTGTCCCATATTTAACTGTACAATATGTCTAGATATTCCCACCAGATGCCGCTATGTTGTTATGCTGGTTGAGAGATCAACTTGGAAATGGAACAGTATCCTGTCCAAAATTGTACTGATAAATACTTATAAAAAGCAAAGGGAAATTGCAGCATAAACTCTGTGACCTTACCAAATCAGTATGAGTCACCAGGGGAGTCCTGGTTAATCAGAGTGATTTGTACAATATGAGAAGCTGGAAATACACTTGCTGTGATACAAAATATTTGTGCCAGTATCACAGATTGAGATATACAGGAAAGGGGGGGAATATGAAAAATTAAACTTCAAGAATAGCTCAGAGATTAAGAGGATAACATACAAGGATACAGGGATTTCATATTTCTGTGCATTAATAATGTAAGTTTATGTCTTTATAATAGTTCTTATATTTTCCTCTTGTGGAATCTATATCAGTTATAGGTAGCATAGCTTGAAATATTTCATACTGTCAGCTATTGAAATGAATGGATGAGATGGAACTGGGGAAGAGCTATTCAAAGATTTAAATTTATTTTTTAATTTTGTTTGAAAGTCCAGCACATCAGAATACTGTGGGTTTATGTTTACACAGCATACTAATTATGTTTTTACTTTTTTTATTTCATTTTATTTATATCATGCCATCAGTTCTTGCTATATAACTAGCCCATTTCCATTTCAATTCTTTTACTCTCTATTGATATCATAGTTTATATGGATAGTTTAAATAAAATCAAGTTTGTTTGTTTTTCCAATTTTTTAAAAATAGCATGTTCCATGCCCCATTTTTTCCTATTACAGATTGTTTTGATACTTCCTTCAAATTCAATAGTTTTCAGCTTGTAATTCAAGAAAGGCAAACTGGAAAAGTTAAACTTTGGGCATATATAATTTTGTAACAAGGCCATGTTTTTTGACAGCAGAAAAAGTAAATATGATTTTTAATCCTGATAACTAATACTTAGAGAAACTGTAAAAAATGTGCAGGCATATATTGTATAAGATTGAGCATAACTTTCACAAATTCAACCTAAATATGAAAAACAAATTTTTTACTGTTGTATATTGTAATGTTATATCTATAAAAATATTTTCATTTGATGATTAACATTCTGACACCTGGTAAATTTCATATTTTGGGATGTTGGTTGCTGCTTCTCAATCCTTAAATGTTTTTTGCTAAGTTGTTCATGTCTTGTTTTATTCTTACTTCTGTTTTAAAATATTCTGCACAATTGTGAATGGAATAGAAATATTTGAAGTTAATATGTTTAGAAAGTATTTTTACTTAAAAAACAGCTTAAAATGTTTAGAAAATGTATTTTTCATCTACTAGTTTAATGGGTCTGTCATAAATATATTTTTCTCATAAATACTTAGTTGTCCATTCTTCAAGCTATAGACAGACCATGGGAATAGATCTCCCTTGTGTTTCAGCTCACATTGTTGCTGCTTAACCCTGTAAGCCAAGCACAACACACATTCATTTACACATATGTATGTTTAAACACATAAGTGAAAGGAATTAATAGATTCTTAGATAGGATAAAGACTTCTGCTAGTTTAGATGGAAGTGGCTGTCACTGATGTTAATTTAGATATAATGTAGGCAAGTCTCTTAAAGTTTAGGTTTCCCTTGGAGCGTTAGTTTTACTCAGAACAGTTTTACAGATGATGTGTTGAAGATGTAATGTATCTAATAGCCATGCCTTGGCTTCATCCACACAATTCATCAGATGTTTCTCTTTAAAACTGAATGATGTAATCAGTTGAACATATGAAAAACAGAGTGAAAAAAATCTTGTTACCAATTTAAGTGTGATATTATATTTTGTTGTAGAAGCATATGGTTATTGGAAAAAAAACTGAGAAGCAAATAATTCATTAATGGACTTGTACTTTTAAAATTTGGCTGAACCTGTTATTTGATGTTAGGTAAAAAACTATTTCTTAGAATGTCCAGTTTTTGATTTTGCTAATTAATAACTAAAATTGTAAAAGCAATGCAGATTGACTTGTTTCTATGGAAATCCATAGACTAAGTGTGCTTTTATTATGAAAAAATGTGTGATTTTATATGATTTTAAAAAAATATTTATATGATTTTTATACAAAGATGTTATTAAAAAGAAAGCAATGCAGTACATCCTTCATTGCTCTAGAGAAGAAGTCTGCATGTTCACTTTTTCCATTTACCTTCCTTTTATGTGCAGCTAAACATTTCATTCTGGGCTCTTTTGAAGCTATAATTGAAAGTGAAGTTGTGATTGAATTCTATGTGGAATAGGATTCATAGGATCGATGTTACACAATCAAAGTTAATGTGATGACATGAAGCTACAATTTCAGTTTGGACCTAATCAGTACTCAAGTTTCAGTGAAAGAAGGGAAAGCATAAGGGGAGGAAGTATAAAGAAAGGCAAAGGAGTAGAGAGACCAGATATTTATTCAGGAAAGTAAATGGTGACCTTAAAAACATTATCATCTTAATAATAAGCCAGACGAGTTGAAACTGCCCAAGAGATGATAGTACAAATTTGAACTGGATTGAAGCTGAGTTGAGATAAATGTTGATATCGCTTGTTGATGTTGCTTGTCCCCTCTTGGCATAGGTTTAAACTTCAGTCACTATAGAAGAATTGTTGCCCTAAGGCTGATTCATTTCAGTAAAAAACTCACTTTGTCCAGTGTGCATTCTGAAAAATGTGAAACGCAAAAACTGCAACTGCCTTTGCTTGATCCTAGAATTTCTTTCTGTATGTTTTGGCATACAGTAAAACAGCATCTGTCTTAGACCTGTATGCAGTTTTTATTTTATTTTTATTTGATTTATTTGATTTGTCAATCGCTTACAAGATAATAGGTATAAGAATAAATATGAGTGTGAATACAGGAAATAGGTACAAATAAATGGGGACAATAGGACAGGGATGGTAGGCACAATTGTGCACTTATGCATGTCCCTTACAGACCTCTTAGGAATGGGGTGAGGTCAATAGTGGATAAAGGAGTGGGGGTTTGAGGATTTAACAAAAGTCAGGTAGTGCATTCCAGGCATTGACCACTCTGTTGCTGAAGTCATACTTTCTGCAATCAAGTTTGGAGTAGTTACATTGAGTTTGTATTTTTGTGTGCTCTTGTATTGTTGCGGTTGAAGCTGAAGTAATCATTGACTGGTAGGACATTGTAGCAGATAATTTTGTGTACTATACTTAAGTCCAACAGTAGGTGGCATAGTTCTAGGTTGTCCAAGCCTGGTGATATAGGGTATTCTGTTGTGAGCAGAGTACTCTTCTCATGAAATACTTCTGGACTTGCTCAATTGTATTAATGTCTGATATACAGTGCAGATTCCAAAGACAAATGAGCTGTATTCGAGTATAGGTCTAGCAAAAGTTTTGTATGCCCTAGTTAGCAATTCAGTATTACTGGAGGAGAAGCTTCGTAAGATTAGATTTATAACTGTTAATGCCTTTTTGGCAATGCTGTTACAGAGAGCTCCGGCACTTAGATCATTTGATATGAGTACTCCAAGGTCCTTGATAGAGTGAGGGTCATCAATAAGGTCATGTCCGCCTATCTTGTATTTGGTGTACTGATTTTTTTTAATCAATTTTTTTACCAGTTTTACTAGTTTTTTAATTTTACCAGTTTACAATTTTGCCAGTTGTTTGACAATGGCCTCCAATTCTGAAACTGTTTTAAAATATTGATCTTTTTCCTGGCAGAATAAAAGACATCTGAATTTATGATTGATTTTAAAGTAGACCAGCTTTAAACACAAAAGAATAGTATAATTCTATCTTGTTTAAATATTGAACTGGGTATGAAATAAAATTACTTGAACACAGTGCAGTCCTGTGAGAATGTTATACTCATTTAAGCCATTCTTTTCTCTTGCTTACTGAATTTGGTTAAAACACATTTCAATGTTTGTGTAAATCTGGAGAAAGAAGAAATTTGACCTGGAAGAAGTAAAAGAATAATAAATTTTTCAGTGAGTTAAAAAATTGGAAATAAATTCTTTTTCTTCCCAATAAACTTACGATGGCAGAATTAACACAGAAGTTATCAAGAACATCTCTTAACTTGAAAGAAACATGAAAGAACAATTGAAATAAAAATGGTTTAATCTCGGAAGAAATTATTTAGAATGCCCAAGCACATAAGCAGAATTACTTTTAAGTGACAAATGGTCACAAATTAAACATTAACCTAAAAAAAGATAAAAGTATATTAAAATAGTAATGTTTTCAAAATCCAAAGTATATTTTCTAAAATAATTCTTGAAGCATGCATCACTTTAATAAAACGTACTGTGTGTTCTTTCTGGATTGAATATTTGAGATTCCAATTATTAGAGGCAATGTCACAACTGCCAGGTTTAGATATCTGGTGGAGTATTATGGTTATATTAAATTATGTCTTTTTAAATTTAAAGTACTTTACACTTCTCTTTAACTCAGAAAACTTCCAGGGAATTTTACTAATGTGGCTGATCATTTAGCAACGGTAATAGGAAAGTGTTTTTCTACTCTCCTATTGCCCTGTTTTGTATTTTAATTGTTAAGATATAAGCTTCTGTTTTCAGTTATTGCAAATTTCTTTATATTGGAACAAACCCAAAAATTGGATGGTGGGTCAAAGGAAATACATATTTGTTTATGAATTTAAACCCACCAGCCTGTTAATATTTTAACTGGCTATCATCAGTTTTTTTTTTGATGCGCTCAATTTGTATTTTTCATGTCTCATGGAGGAGGAATAATATTCTTTTACATATTTTTGTGGTTATGTCATGCCTGATTCAGTTGAACTGGAGTTTGAAGAAATGACCAAATAAAACAAATGAGAAAAATCTTAAAATCTGTTTTAAATTAAAATTGCTATATGAAACACTGTTTTGTACCAGTGCCTCCTTGCACAACAGTTGTAGCCCTGTTTGAATGAGTCACCTAGACCAGAGATATTATTTCTACTAGAAATAAACTTTTTGATATTTTTTAATATTCCTCCTTGCTAATTTGACCATCTCTTCTAATCTAAACTCACCCTGAAAGGATTCAACACTTGATATTACATAACAATAAAAATATTGTGGCTTCCATATCTGAAGATGGGATAGATGGACAGACCCATTTGACTGCTGTTCATTTAAAGAATGGTATGAAACTTACTCTCCCATTCAATCAGATTCTTGGTTTATGTAGCTTTTGGAAGCACTTCTTTTACTTAAAATAGTTGCATACAATTCTTCGTTTTTGGAACTCAAAAGCAAAATGAGATTTTTGAAACAATTTGATTATTTTCAATGGAGAGCAGCAGGTTGATGATACTATGTTAAGCAAAAAATACTATTTTAGTAACAAATGAAATACATCACAATTTATTCCTTCCGTTCTGTAAAAAATATTCCAAAATGGATATTATACTGTGTCTGAATCCAGATTTGTTTTTATCATAAATAAGCCTTGGCATACATCTGATTTCCTAATTTTACTTATTTGGCTACATTTAACCTGGGGAACTAATCTGAATTAACAGAAAACCCATCCCCTCTTGTTTATTTTCTTGCCTGCAGAAGGAGTGGAATATTATGGAGATGGAGGGTTTTGTGCTTTGATTGGTGCTCACTTTCTTCTGTTTAATTAAGCCAAAATTCCGAGCTTGGTACATTGAAAGCAACCATTAATATATTTGAAACTTATGATATTTGGAATGGAGTTTAATATTTAATGATTTTTCTAAGTATTAAAATCCTATGGTTTTTTGAGCTAGATAAACATATTAGGTTTCCAGAAAACCATGTTTCCTTTCAATTATTCCACAGGAAAAGTCAAGCGTGTTTTCTAACTCTCCTCCTCCAATTGTAAAGTTTTTTTAAATACAGGGAATAATATGATGAGCATCTGTTGCTTTAGTATACTGAAGTTAATTTTAATCCCAGGTGTACCGTGTGTGTATTCAGTGCAGAAGACATGGAAATTCTGCCAGCCACTTCAGCTGTATTGGTTTTGTGCCTGCTACATTTTTATAGTTTATTAAGTGAATTTGATCTTACAATTGGTGGGAATTTGGGGCTTGAGATTATCAGGGACTCTTTAAGAATAGCTCAACAAGTACTGCATTTGTGTATGAAAAACATATTTGCTGTTTTCTTTCAATTATTCCACAGCTAACAAGCAGTCAGGAAAGCTTGTGAGCATGAACTCTTCAGCACCTTTCCAGATTCAACAAAACTGACATTTATGACTTTATTGTAGTGGAGACATGGCGTTTCAATTGAGACTGTTTGGACTGTAGAGTGTCAGTATAAATAGCTATGATTGACTTTCACATGGAACACATCTGGAAGCAATTTCTGGCATTCCAGCTAGATTAAAGCATGTTTAAAGGAATTTCATGAGCCATCTCATCCCCACTCCTACCGGCTTTGATGAATAAAATTTCAAAGCAACTTTAGCTGCTGTTTCTATTAAGATGGACCATAGGGCAAGTGGAAAGAAGCAACTCATTCTCCAAAGAGCAAAAAGCTATCAATTATAAAATCTAGGCTATGGTAGCTGTATAGACTTTAAATGCAAGTAAATTTGAACAGGATTAAGATGCTAGAATAATCTACTTAAAATATTCCCAGAAGGACAAGATAGTGACTTGGGAAATTTCCATATTTGGAACAGTTTGCTTTTTGTTTGCTGGGTTTATATGCTACTCCAATCATAGTCAACTCTTAAGTGGCATTTTTCCAGTGTTGCAAAGTAATTCAAATATTTGTCTGGAAATTAGAGCAAAATGCCTTAACTGTCCCAACTGACTTAAATTCATTTTGCTCTGGAACAAATTTATTTTGCTGACACTGAAAAGGTTATAGTTTCAGAGGTTTTTTTTCCCCTTGTTGATGACTAGGTCATAATAAATTATAATTTGTTGAATAAAGCACAGTGTCTGGATGATGATGATGATTATCTTTTTTATTCATTGAACATAAAACTCAGTCAAGTGAACATTTAAAATGTATCATAAATATCATTGATTGGCTCTGATGTTGTTATGGGTTGCTGCCAGCATTCTAGGGTATCAACCAAGTATTTTAAGATGTACGATATTCCGAGTAGTGTAGCTTTTGGCAGTTCTGCTGATGTTATTGCAGGAAGCTGCAGTTTTTTGATGTATTTTATAAAATTCTTAGACATGGTACCAAGTGCCCCAATGACAGTGGATATCACTGTTACATGTTTCATCCATAATCACATAGTTTTGATGGCCATTTTTTCATTATTTTTTTCGACTCTGGCATCTCCTGGTACAGAGATTTCAGTCATGTCTAGCTTTGTAATCAGTTTGTGCCATTTTGCTGCACTCATAAATTAAATGTGAAACAGTTTTAACTTTGTCATTACAAAGTTGGCAATTTGGATTGTCAGTGGTTTTTTGTATCTTCACTTTCATGGCATTAGTTTGTAGTGCTTATTCTTTTGAACAGCAAGTATTAAATCGTTTCTTTCTTGAGGATTCCAATCTTAAGCAATACCTATGTCAAGTTGTTATGACATTTTCCTTTTAATGTTTTTTAAGCGCTGTCCATTCAAAGCTTTGGTTTTCCATCCATTTAATCTATCATCCAGCTGTTTTTTCTTATATTCTGCCTTTCTTTCTGTTGTTTTTAAAATGTTCTCCATTTTCACAGCCTGCAGCAGTGTTTCTGTACTTTGATTCACATAGTGATTCAAACTTTGTTTTTCTTCTTCTACGTCAATGCCATTTTGTGGATGTAAAGTGTGGTACATATTTAAAAGTGGATTTTGTAAAGTGCGGTACATATTTAAAAGTTTGTGTGTTTTCGGTCCAAGTTTTTCAGTTCAGTCAAAGTCCAGTTGATTATTCCAGCTGGGTAGCATATCACTGGAACTGCCCATATATTAATGGCTTTAATTATATTTCCAGCATTCAGTTTTGGTTTTAATGTTTTATGGACCCTCATATGTATTCCTTTTGTGTTGACTCTTTCACTTTTTCATTCAAGATGTTATTTGCTTCCAATAGTTATTTGTAACCATCATCCTTTGCTAGTGCTATCACTATGCTTCCATTTCCCAGAGAAAGTGAGTCCCCCTGGAAGATTCCTCATCTGGTGTTGACTTCACCAATATTCTCCCCATATGCTGTTAGAACTGTTTTCCATTTTTGCATATTTGTACAAATATTTTTGTTAATTCCAAAGTTTTCCAGACAGATGTTAATCCAGCTGTAGGGTAATGAGTCAAATGCCTTCTTGTAATCAATCCATGCCACATTTAAATTTGTTTTTCTTCATTTTTTATTTTTTAGTACCATTTTGTCAGAGGTGGAATTCTACCAGTTCCGACAGGTTCTATAGAACCCCTTGTTAACTTTCTAAGCAGTTCAGAGAACCAGTAATTAGAAGAAATCTTCATTTGTTTTATTCTACCCTTAATACATTCTTGGTAGTATGCTTAAACTTATTGTCTCTGAAGGAGGTTTTTTTCTTTCCTGATACTTTCTTAAAGGTGAAGGGTTATTTTAAGCTTTTTGTACTGCTGTTGGGAGGAAATACTCCCCTGGAAATACTTCCAGCCAGCATGCAATGATCAGCACTTTGAAAAAATAATTGAATAACAAAGCAGAGCTGCGGAAAGAAACTTTTTAATGACAAGGAACCAAGATGAGTGACATTCAGCAAGGCTTTTTGGCTAGCTAGAAAGATTGACATTCAAACGTGAGTTTACATACCCTTTCTGAGTTTTGGTCTAAAACTGGTTTTTGGTAAAGTTTAATTCTGGCCTTGGTGATGTTTAATCCTGTGTTTATTGATGGGATAATCTTTTCCTATTCAGGAAACTGTTTTCCATCAGATGATTGAATACTGAATTTGCCAGTATTCTTGTAAAAAGTTTGAACATTGTTGGCAGACAAACAATTGGGAGGTAGTTGCTTGGTTCTGGGCCCTTTTCTGGATCTTTCATTATCAGGCATGTTTGGCCAGTTGTTAACCATTATTCGCTTGTTGCATTTGAAGCATTTCATCAAATTGAGTGGCCATGTGGTGATGGAGGCTGGTCAAGTGTTTTAGCCGGTATCCATGCAGTCTGTGGTGCTTTCCAAGTCTTGACCTTCTTTACTTGTTTTGCAACCATATCAGTTGTTATTACAATATTCTTAATATCAGTTGGGATTCAATATTCTACTACAATATTGTTTTGGGTTGCTTGTTTTTTAATATCGTTGATCCAGGAGGCAGCATAATTGTTGGTTTTCCCACAGTTCTTTCCAAAACTTCAAAGTTTTTCTTTACATGGGTGAACATCAGTTTGTACTTTATTTTCATCGAGTGACTGGTAGAAGAGGTGTTGGTTTGTTGGTTCTTCTGAATTGGACGTTTTCATGATATTGTTTTATTCATCCTTCATATCTTTTGATTTTCTTTGCTGTTGCTATTAGATGCTGTTTTAGTTCTTCCATGATTTCTGTTACTGTTTTTTCCTTGAGGTTGTATTTTTTGCATAAACTATTTTTCAGCTCTTCATTCTTTAGTTTTCCTTCTTTCAAATATTTCAAATTGCTGACATCTCCTCATAGTTTTTATTTTATTTTCAAGTCAACTTTTCCACTTTAGTATTTTAGTGGGTTTTTTTTTTTTTGCCATTTTATAACCCAATTCTGCAGTGATATGGTGGCTGTGCTGTACATTAGTTGGTTTGTTTCACATAGTGTGCTGGATGGGATGGAAGTTAAAATGTTGTTCAAGGCAGTTGGTAGATATTTCACTTGTTTCCTATGCACTTTGTGAATGGCAACCAGTCTTTTTCTTTCTGTGTTTTGTTTAATATGATTTTCTTTCAGCATTTTTTCTTTCAGCATTTTTGCTAGATCACTTAGCTCTACACTTTTGAGCTGTTGCACAGGAGGATCTTCGTTCTGTATGTTGGTTTCTTCACTGGTTGGTCATTTCTCTCGATTCTGTAGCTGTGCTGGCTTTCTCCACTGCCAGCACTCCCTGGTTTGCTTTACATTCTGAATTAGTTCTGGCAAGACTTTGGTTTATTTGTTATGATTTATTTATTTGCAATTCTTCCAATTCTGTTTCTATTTGTGTTTTATTTCATATTATAAATCAACTTGCTCTGTTATTTCTGATTTTGGATGTTGTTTTTCCCAGAACTGGTGCATTCCTTTCAAATAGTCTCTTCTTGTTGGACAGATTATTATTATCATTAAAACAATACATTGATATGACTAATAAATAAAATAAGGCAACTGAGGAATAGAGAGCAGGGCTGGTGATGGAGTCTGCTGTCAGTCTAACAGCCAGATCTGCAAAGAGGTTTACTTGTTTATGTGGTCCTTGCTTGATAATTATTTGTTCAGCAACTGTTAAACTTGTGACAGTGCTAAACAAGTATTACTACTGATCCTTGGGAGTTCCTTTGCAGTGTCCCAATGCATGCAATCACAATTTGGTTCTTTTCTGCCAGCTTCCTAATAAGCAAAGACGATTATATTGTTCTGTACAGATAGACCCTGACTTATGATGACATTTGAGCCCAAAATTTCTATTGCAAGACAGTTATTAAGTGATTTTTTTTGCCATTTTACAATCTTTTTGCAACATTTGTTAAATAAATTGCTGTAGTTGTTAACCATCATAAAAGTGAGCCAGCTGCCGAGGGTCTGAATTTTGATCACGTGATGCTGCTGCAAGGATTGTAAGTGTGAAATATAGTCATAGGTCACTTTTTCAGTGCCGTTGTATCTTCCAACAGTCATTAAATGAACTGTTGTAAGTTGAGGACCACTTTTATATGTATTTGTGTGCTAATGGATTTAAAGATGAGTATCTATTTATATGTAGAAATTCATATAAAAAATTGTTCCCAGTGTTGTTTCACTCCATTCGCTGAACTAAATAGCCGCTTCCCAGTACAGTCCATCAAGAGAGGCACCCATTTCAAAGTAGCCTGGCTGACCTTCATTGTGCCTGCCTCCTCTGAGCCCTAGGCATTCTTGGATGGGGAAGAAGAGGAGACTGTTTTCCTCATGTCGGCTGGCCAACTGCAGTTGTGTGCTCTCTTCCTGAAGCTCTGGGCTTCCCAGCTGCAGCTGTGCCTTTCTGTCCCTAGCTCAGCCAGTTGCTCCTTCTGTGATTGCTCCTCTGTGTTTGGCCTTTATGCTCCTGATCTAGCAACCAGCTCCTGATCTGGATGTTTCTCCAGTCCCCTTCCAATTCTTCTCCAATGTTTCTCTCATCCCCCTCCGAACTGGCATCTGGAGAGGTGTCTAGGCAAGCTTCCAAGGAAGCCATCACAATTTCATTTATTGGGCATCTGTCAAAAATTCAAGGATTACATTGTAAAAATAATAATGGTAATATACAAATAAAAAATTCCTGGGATTTGTATGTAATCATTTTCAAACTGTAATTTAATAACTTTGGTAAATCTGAATGTAGTTGTTCAGCATAAATAAAACTATTCCCTTACATATAGTTTACTTTTAAATGCTTTGACATTGGTTTGTTTGCTTCAAAAAGTTTTTATACATTTTTATGATGAAATCAAACTATGTTAACTTATACTTTCCTATTTGATGAGGCATATTTTTCATAGAGATTGAAAAGTATGTGTTGTGTCTATAGGACTGGTTGGAGTTCCCAACCAGGTCCGCCATTCGAGCGGGAGCGCCGACCGCTCCCATTGGCTGATACCGTTTGACAGCCGGCTATAAAAGGGGAGCTGTCAAACAGTATCAGTTGTTGCCGCCAGCTGATCTGCCGAGTTAGCCTGGCAGACGCGGCAACCCTTTATTCGGAAGAATAAAGCCTTTAAAACGTTTGCTCTGGCTCAGCCTCGTATCTCCGCCGCTCCACAACACTGGCGACGAGGGCGGGATGCTATAAGAGGCTACCAGACGTCCGATCCGAAGAGCTGGTCACTGAAAAGAGCGAAGCCACCGGGCGCTGAAGCCGCAGCCGCCGTCGCTCACCAAGAGCGCGAAATTTAAAGCCTCCTCAGCTGAGGAGACAGACACCGCCTGACAGGCGCAGCCGCAAAACGCTCTTCTAAGAGCGTGATTTTCGAAGCTACAGCAGCTGAGGTGACAGGCACTGCCGCCTCAAGATGAACACCAACCCGACATTCCCACCCTTCAAGCCAGCCGAGGAAACGTGGGAGTCATACAAAAACCGGTTCATCTACTTCCTCGACGCTATCGATCTAACCAACGCTGCTGAGCACAGAAAAAAATCCTTCTTCCTCAGTTACTGTGGGGCTGTGGTTTTTGACACCGCTACAGCCCTAGTTGCCCCTCGCTCTGTCAGAAACATCCCTTGGGAAGAGCTCCAAGAGATTCTTTCCAATCACTACTCACCTAAACCCTCACAGATAGCTAGGAGACATGCCTTCAGAACCAGAAAGCAGGCTGAGGGGGAGTCAATTAGTGAGTATATGGCAGCTCTGAGGTCAGCTGCCTTACAGTGTGGGTTCAGAGACTACCTAGAAGACATGCTCTTGGATCAGATTGTCTGTGGGGTTAGGGACCTTAGGCTTCAAAGACGCTTGCTAGCCAAAAAAGACTTAACCCTAGCCTTAGCTATAGAAGAAGCCCAAGCTGCTGAACTCTCTGCCCAATCAGCAGCTGAGATTCAAGGAACTCCTATCAGACCTAGCAGCTCCACTATTCACTCAGAGGAAGTTTTCCTAGAAGAAGACCCCATAGGCACAACAGACATAAACCGCCTTAGGCAACAAAAGCCCTCACAGGAAGGAGCAGGGCAAAGAAACAACTTCACCCCCAAGCAACCTCCCATTTGCCTGGGCTGTGGGGGGTCCCACCCTAGAGCATCCTGCAGATTCAGGAATGCCATTTGTCTAAACTGTCAGAAGAAAGGCCACCTAGCTAGAGTCTGCCAAGCAGGGCGAACCTTCCCTCAGAGACCTCAACCTACTGCTAATTTCCAAAGGCAAGTGGAAGACTGCTATACTTGCTACCACGCAGACCACACTTCCAAGACTTCTAACAAAATAAGTATTTTTGTTTTCTTAGAAGGTAAGCCTTGCAGAATGGAGGTGGACACGGGATCTGCACTTTCAATCATCTCCTGGGAGACCCTGAAGAAGATTCACCCCAGACTTTCAAAAAAGAAGCTGCAGAAATGCCACCTGACCCTGCGGGACTACCAGGGCAAGAACATCCCTGTCCTCGGGAAAGGCAAGTTTTTAGTTCAGTTCCAAGGTTTTAAAGGCCATTTGCCTTTGGTGGTTGTTAATGGTGCCCTCCCCAGTCTGTTGGGACTAGATTGGTTCCCTTCTCTTGGCCTTAGCATAACTGGAATCCATGCTGTCTCAACCTCTGAAGTAGACACCCTATTCACAGACTATTCTGATGTTTTTAGCAATGAGTTGGGCTGCTATTCTGGCACCCCCATCTCCTTCACTGTGGACCCCCAGGCAATTCCCCTTCGCCTCAAGCCGCGCAGAGTGCCCTTTGCCATCCGTCCAAAGTTAGATTTAGAATTAGATAAGTTACTGGAGCAAGGGGTGTTAGAGCCAACTGATTTTGCCAAATGGGAGACCCCCCATAGTCACCCCACTCAAGAAAGATGGCAGCGTGAGAATCTGCGCTGACTACAAGACCACCCTCAATCGTTATCTGCAGGTCAGCGCATACCCTGTCCCTGTTATCCAGCACCTATTACACACTTTCGAACCCGGCACCATCTTTGCCAAATTAGACATGTCCCAGGCATACCAACAGTTCCCTGTTGATGATCAGACAGCTGAGCTGCAAACCATAGTCACTCATAGGGGGGCATTCAAATGCAAATGCCTCCAATTTGGTGTAAGTGTAGCCCCAGGTATTTTCCAGTCCCTCATGGAAAGGATTCTCCAAGGTCTCCCAGGGGTTGTCCCTTACTTCGATGACATTTTAGTTTCAGCAGTTAACAGACCTCAGCTCATACAAAGGGTCAGAGCAGTCCTAGACAGGTTTAGGCAGCATGGCCTCAAACTCAAAAGGGAGAAGTGCACCATCGCCACTAAGCAAGTGGACTTTCTGGGGTATAGGATTGATGCCTCTGGCATTCACCCAATTGAATCCAAAGTAAGGGCTATTCACGAGGCACCCACACCAACCAACAAGACGGAGCTCCAAGCCTTTCTGGGGCTATTGAACTTTTACGCTTCATTTCTTCCTCATAAAGCATCCATTGCAGAGCCCTTACACAGACTGTTAGACAAAGAATCCCCCTGGCATTGGGGACCCAGGGAAGCCCACGCTTTCAAGTCAGTCAAATCCTTACTTACATCTGATGCAGTTTTAATCCAATTTAATCAACAACTCCCCCTGGTCCTGGCTGCTGATGCATCACCCTTTGGTATTGGGGCAGTTCTAAGCCACAGGCTCCCAAATGGTTCTGAGGCACCAATTGCCTTCTTCTCTAGGACTTTCTCTGCTGCAGAAAGAAACTACAGCCAAATAGATAAGGAGGCCTTGGCTGCAGTGGCTGCAGTAAAAAAGTTTCATGAATTTTTATTTGGGCACCACTTTGAACTCATAACTGACCATAAACCACTCCTGGGGCTTTTGTCAGGGGACAAGCAAACCCCACAGGTACTATCACCTAGGATGACCAGGTAGACCTTGTTCCTGGCCGCTTACTCATTTAAATTAGTACATCGCCCTGGAAAAAACTTAAGTCATGCAGATGCCCTTAGTCGCTGCTCCCTGCCAGTTCCAGTCGAAGACCCAGCACCCATTCATGCCATTTTTGAAGTAAATGAACTTAAACTGCCTGTTACAGCTGAAGACATTGCAACGCACTCAAAAAGAGACAGGGTAATTGCCCAGGTTCTGGACTGGGTGGGAAAGGGGTGGCCGGAAACACAATGCACTTCTGACTTCACTCCTTTCAAAATCCGCAAGCAAGAATTGTCAAACCTACAGGGTTGTCTGTTGTGGGGGACAAGGGTGGTCATCCCAGCCACTCTCCGTGTACCCATCCTAAAGGTCCTTCACGAGGGCCACCCGGGCATCGTAAGGATGAAGGCCCTGGCCCGCATCTACATTTGGTGGCCAGGCATGGATGCCCAAATCTCCAGCTGGGTAAGCTCGTGCCAACCTTGCCAATCAACCAGGCCTGCCCCACCAGCAGCCACTCCTACCAGGTGGGAAAGTGCTGGGGGACCTTAGTCTCGCCTGCACATCGACCTGGCTGGACCAGTACATGGAAGGACCTTCTTGGTTGTAGTAGACTCATATTCCAAATGGATAGACTTGGCCCTACTACCTTCAACAACCACTCAAGCAATTGTTAAGGCTCTGACCCGTTTGTTTGTTACCCATGGGCTCCCTGACACGCTGGTGTCTGACAATGGCCCCCAGTTCACATCTTGTGAGTTTAGTATGTACGTTGCCAACTTAGGTATTAGACACATCCTCACAGCCCCTTTTCACCCAGCTAGCAACGGGATGGCTGAAAGGGCAGTCAGGTCAGTAAAGGAGGCACTTGCTAGGTTTGGCCAGGAAAACTGGCACTCCAAACTGTCCCGTTACCTTCTGAGCCAGCATATGACCCCATGCACCACTACAAATAAATCTCCTGCAGAACTTTTAATGGGGAGGCGCCTTAGGACCACCCTGGACAGGCTACACCCCCATTACTGCCCAGACACCCCTATAGGATCTGACAGTTTGGTCAGGGACTTTGCCCTGCATGACCTGGTTTATGCCAGGAATTATGCAGGGGACCCTCTGTGGGTACCTCGACAGGTTGTGTCAGTTGCAGGGCCAAGGTCCTACAGAGTCCTCCTGGAAGACGGACGCCTGTGGCGCAGGCACGTGAACCAACTGAGGAGGTGGTGGAAAGGCACAGCTGATGGCTCCCACAACCAACCAAGCAACCCGGCCTACCCAGCAAACGCCGATGATCCAGCCTACCCAGCAACCGCCAAGGGACCGATCTACTCAGCCCAGCCATCCAGCACCGAAGGCTCCCTGCTGGGACTGATCTACCCAGCCGAGAGTTCCCTGCAGGTCCCGATCTACCTCGCCGACGACGAGAGCTTCCTGCAGGACCCGATCTACCCAGCCAAGCGTTCCCTGCACGACCCGATCTACCTCGCCGACGACGAGAGCTCCCTGCAGGGCCCGGTCTACCCAGCCAACGCCGAACGCTCCCTGAAGGCCCCGATCTACTCAAGAGACACTGAGCACTCCCAGCCGGGCCCGGTCTACCGGCAAAGGACTCCGAACTCACAACCGAGTGAGCCGGTCTACCACCCCGGCCGAATGACGCGCCAAAGACAACCCGAACGGAGAGGCTTACCAGATCCGCAGAAGGGCCTCGCCGGCCGAGCCCGCTCTTCAACAGCCTCCGAGACGCTCCCCAGGGCCGAGGACTTTGTTCCAGCCAGCGGCTTGCCTGGACTTCGACGATCCTGCCGCCATCGCAGACGACCGGCCTATTTGCAGGACTACGCATGCTCCTGGCCGGGGGAAAGGAGTGTTGTGTCTATAGGACTGGTTGGAGTTCCCAACCAGGTCCGCTGTTCGAGGGGGAGCGCCGACCGCTCCCATTGGCTGATACCGTTTGACAGCCGGCTATAAAAGGGGAGCTGTCAAACGGTATCAGCTGTTGCCGCCAGCTGATCTGCCGAGTTAGCCTGGCAGACGCGGCAACCCTTTATTCGGAAGAATAAAGCCTTTAAAACGTTCGCTCTGGCTCAGCCTCGTATCTCCGCCGCTCCACAACAGTATGGATCCTTAATTATTGTATTTTTAGAAAGAATAGTTGCATATCACATATTAAGATGATGTGAATTGTTTTCTTGTGTAGTCTTGTTAATGATGCTCACAAGGAAGCAGATTCTAATTTTAAATTTTGTTGCTTCAGCTGTGGTTAACTGGACTTGAAAAAAAGGAAATTTACCTATTTCTCAATATAACTTGAACATAAGTACTTTGTAGGAGCTTATTGATTTAGTAAAAAACACACAGGATTTTTACAATGCTTTTAAAATACTCAACTTTAGAAAACCTTGTGTTGCAATTGATATTATGTTCTGTAATAATTCTCAGATCTTGAACAATTGCCTTCTAATCTCTCACCTTTCATCTTAATTTGCTGAGCCAAATATGTAACTAAGAGCTTGATTCCAGGCTTGGCATAATCAGTTCCTGAAATGTGAATTGTTTTCTTGTATACAGTCTTGTTAATGATGCCCATGAGGACATTTCTTTTTGGCTTATTTATTCTACAAATTGGAGAAATCCCTTTGGGAAATTTCATGATAAATGTATCATGCTAATATCTGTGATGTCATCCTAACACTGTTATTAAGATCAATAATAATAATTCTACATCTAAATTGAAATGGGGTTTTTACTCTTTAGAAACTTGTGTAGAAAATGGAAAGACAATTTCATTTTATTAATGACACTTTAAAATCACTTTCCCTCTGATAACCATAGATACTGTCAGCCTCACATTTCATCCTAATCGGTATATTTTTCTTGGCTGGTTGTACCCATTTGTTTGCTGATATGTGTTATCGTAGAACATTTGTGGTTGTGCAGTTCACACAGAGAGAGGGCTCATTCAATCTAGCTCCATGTCCATTAATGGCAAAATTCAATTAACAAATATCTCAATTATCAACTAATATTTTGGGCTCAATTATGGTCATAAGTTGAGAATTACCTGTATTTGATGGCTTATAAGAGATATAGAATGTTTAACTCTTCTCTGCCATTTATTAGTTCAATAGATGGTCCATATAACATTTCAATAATAGTTTTGGCAAAAATATATGAATGTATTGTAGAACATATCACAGATTCTTTTAGATAATCACAAAACCACCAAGAACAGTTACTTTACTAGTGATCACTGTATTGCAGTCAAGAGAGACAGGCACTTGGCTTCTAATCAGTGGTTGATAGGCCAACAGGAAAAACATGGAAAAACATATTCTACATGGTAATTGTTGTCCACTTTTCCCATTTGGTGATATTTAAAGCTTTACATAAGCATACAGTACAACTGTGTGGAAAACAATATAGCATAGTCATAATTCAAATGCCCTATAGAAGAAGAAAGATTTTAGAGGATAGATCAAAACCCTGTCTCTATGTCTAGGCCAGGCACCAAAATTGGAAAGACCTCCAAAATATTTAGTATGAATGTAACAGAATGATGGTATTCAGCCGTTTCGCACAGGTTCAGGCGATCCGATAGGAACAATTTAGATGGGTCACTGAACCGGTAGTGACTTCTGGCTGGCCACGCCCCTGGCCCGGTTGCCTGGTCATTACTTGCTTGCCCCGCCCACCCAATGCTTGCTCACCCCACCCACCCATGTCCCGCCTAGTTACTCCTCACTCACCTCCTATGCAACACACTGGGTCCTCATGGCTTGCCTTTAACCTGCCTCCTCACATGATGCCTGCACCCTAACTGAACAGCCCTGATCTGCCATTTGCTAGCCCCACCACAATCCCTGGGCTTGGCTGGATGGCTTCCCCACAAGCATGGCCCCACCCCAGGCAGTGGCACGGGCTGTGGCCTAGTTATCTGTCCCCTCACTGTCCCTGGACTCAGCTGGCTGGCTTCCCTGGCGTTGCCCCCACTGCTCGATTTCTGCCTTCTCCCAGGGGGACAGTGGAATGAAGAAAGTGAGCAGCCATGGTGGCTGCATGGTCCAGCCCCTGCTGTCCCTTTTTCTCGCACCACCTGCTGCTCTGGAGCTTGCAAAATCAATTTGTTCCAGTCAGACCAGGGATGTGCGTTTGGTGTGTGTGTGTGAGAGAGAGAGAGAGAAAGAGAGAGAGGTGTATGTGTGTGTGTGTGAGAGAGAGAGAGTAGTGTGTGTGTGAGAAAAAGTGTGTGTGTGTGTGTGTGAGAGAGAGAGAGAGAGATGGAGATGTGGCTTCTTGGGAGCACATTTTGGAGAACTATCAGGAGAAATGCTAAAAGGTCAATAAGTTTAGGATTAAATTCCAAATGAAATTGGTTCTTCAGGGTAAGGAGATGTGAAGAACTTTCAACTGCATGTTTCTAAAAATCTTTTTAGGATATTAATCTCATTTTTAAATGACATTTTTAGAAATCTGCAGTTGAAATACTGAAATGTTATAGGGTTCCCCCCAAGGTCCCTTGTAAGTGTTTTTCTGTTATTCTGACACCTTTCCCAGGACCTCTACCCAGATTTTGGCATTCCCCTCCAAAGTCTGAGGATGCCAAAATCTGAGTAGAGCTCCTGGGAAAGGTGACAGAATAATAGAATAACACTTAGAAGAGACCTTGGGGGGAACTCTATACCATTTCAGAGAAATGGCTGTCCAGTGATTGAGCACCCAGGACTTCTGGAGACAAGCAGTTCCACTGGTTAATTGTTCTCACTGTCAGGAAGTTTCTCCTTAGTTTTAGGTTGCTTCTCTCTTTTTCAGTTTCTATCCATTGGTTCTTGTTTGCATTCTGCTTCTTTGGAAAATACATTGTCCCCCTCTTCTTTCTGGCAGCCCCTTAAAAGCCTATCACACTCTTGGGCAAAACATGTGAGCCATTTTCTCCTTTCATTGGTCCATGAAAGTACATCTATAGTACATAGATAATAAAATCAAAAAAGGTTAACAACATTTTACAGAACTATAGATAAGTTGAGGCTGGGTATAACAAGGAATGGCTGGATGGGGAGTGGCCAGGTGAGGCACCCCTTGATGTGAGTGACACTGAGTTGGCCATGCCTACCCAATCACATGACCACCAGGCCACACCCACCCAGTCACATGACCACCAAGCCACGCCCACCCAGTCACATGACCAAGCACTCCACCTAGTCACATGAGCACCAGGCCATGCTTACCCAGTCAAATAACCACCAAGCCACGCCCACCAAATAAGCCACACCCACAGAACCAGTGGTAAAAATTTTGAATCCTACCACTGGTGTAACATCTGATAATCTTCTTCTGTGACTTTCGAATGTTTTTTACTACACTTTTACAAGTTGGTTGAATGGTAGTGAACTTATTATTACAGCTATGGCCCTCAGGAAGCTGATAATATTACTCAAGGGTGAGATTCAACCAGTGTTACTACTGGTTCAGTGACTACATTTTGCTGCGTGCGCATGTAATAAACCTTAAGTTGTGCCAACAGGACAGCTGATAAGCACTGCACGCAGATGCGCAGGATTTGAAAAGCTACTTTTACTGCTTTTTCAACCTCAGCTGTGCTGCACAAAGCAGCTGAGGTTGAAAAAGCAGGAAATAAAGGATAGGTAAGAGCCCGGGCGGGAGGGTGGGCCAAACAGCAGCAGACACTGAACCGGTTCGGTGTCTGCTGCTCTTCAGAGCTACTGGTTCTACAGAGCTGGGCAGAACCGGTTGCATCCCACCTCTGATATTACTGAAGCAAGACAAAGGTGTCATAGGAAAATACTAAGTGAGTTGTATGATTATCACCTTATCAAAGTTATATTTTAAAATGCTGTAACGATGCACTTTGTGTACCAACTTACCCACTCTAAATATAATCTCATGGTTGTTGTAGAATGACAACAATAAATGCAGATGTAATTAAAATTACTGTGTACAGTAACTAAAAATCCTGTGATTCACAGTAAAGGAAACTAAAATGTCCGAGACAAAATAATGTTGAGAGCTAAAAATTGTAGGAGTATAGCTCAAAAACCTGAAGATATAGAATAACAGAGTTGGAAGGGAACTTGGAGGTCATCTAGTCCAACCCCCTGCTCGAGCAGGAGAGTCTACTACCTAGGATCAAACTCACACCCTCCTGATTGTGAGGTGAGAGCTCCACTTCTAGGCCACTGCACTGGACAAAAGTATTATAGGTGTCAGAATATAACTTTGCCCAGAAAACTAAAGTATTTAGAGCCAGCAATGAATAGGAGGTGTCCTGGTTCTGAGATAGGAAAAAAGCATAACAAAAGTATCTCTCTGGATTGGTATGTACCTTGTGGCTGCTAATCATAAGGATTTAGTAGCTTATCAAACATTATATTGGAGGTATTAAAATATGCATTGCAAATTGTGCAAAGACATTAATTAAACCTTTTCATCTATGATGTTCAGAATTTTAAGATGAGAACTTCTATCCATCCAAATATGTCAATGGCAGTTGCTTGATTTTTTGTTATTATATGTAATCCGATTCTCAACAACTGAGCTCACAAGTATCAAAAAATTGCAATCAAAACAAAACAAAAAATAAAGATAAGAGATGGCAAAAGAGATTAAGTAAAGGGTTTCATTCTCCCTTACTGAAGGTCTGAGTGAAGAACTAGGTGCCCATGGCTCAACAAGAACGGGGAGGAAGGTATTTCAATCTTTGTGGAACTATCTAGAGCAGTGGTGGGAAACTATGGGCCTTTTATGTCTTGTGGACTTCAACTCCCAGGATTCCTGAGCCAGCGAATGGCTGGTCCCAGAATTCTGGGAATTGAAGTCCACAAGTCATAAAATGACCATGGTTCCTCACTCTCTAAGGGTAGATGCTGTACAGGGAAGGCATACTTCAGGGGTCCCAAGAGATGACATTGCTAAATCAAAGGAACCTGTGGCAGTTTTTTTAAAATTTACCTGAGAATTTGAAATTTTTTTGCTGAATTACAACTGTCAACATCCCTGAAGCTAATGAGAATTTTGTTATTCAGAAGATTCAGAGATTCTCAGAATATACATTTCAGACTTTATTTTGTTATCATAAAATGCCAATCTGATTGTGGTGCTAGTCTAAACTGGAGAAGTGAATAGAGGAAAAATCTGAGAAAAACTCATGCCCAGCTATTAAAGAAAATTTACTAGTGATCATAATATTGTGTGCCTCTTCTCTTTAAAAGAAATCAATTTTGTTCTGTCACCAGTAAAGAGACTCGCAGACCGGAGTTGAATTCAGGTCTTTAATAATAACAGTAACTTCAACTGCAGTCGAACCGCAGCAGCCCTTTTTATAGCGGCTGCTCCATGGCTCGCAACCGATGACATTTAGTTAAACTTCCTGCCGCTATTGGCGGCCAATCAGGTACTAACGTTACTAACCAATTGTAATGTTGCTTCTGCTAACCAATAGGAACATTGCCCTAGAAGTCTCTATTTAAATACACTACACCCCTTCTCTCTTGGTTCATTCCAATGTAACGTAGTCGCGCAGGTAGGCGGGGCGCTTGTGAGTCCTTGTTGACCTGCGCAGTTCAGTCCCTGTGTTGGTCTCCGCCGGTTCGGACAGGCCAGCTGTGCGTTCCTCTCTTCCCTCTGGAATCTCCTGGAAGGGTGCCTCGACCGTGCCGCTTCGGTCGTGTCTTGGGTTTGTTGGTCTTACTCTGCGGTCTGGGCTTGCTGGATGGGCAGCATGGTCTCCTCGCTGTGTGTGTGGGCAGGTCGAGTCGGCCTGGCTGCTTCTCCCCTGAGGCTCCTTCAACTCCTCTTGTTTCTCGAAGTCTTCTAAAGGTAAATGATTTTTATTTTCTTTATTAATTTGTCCCCCCCCCCTCTGGATTTTTCATTATTGTCTGGGGGTGTTTGGAAAAATGTTTGTTCTGCGTTCCTGGGAACGTCAGTGTCTTGTTCGATGTGTCAGGACCGTAGCTGGTCAATGTGTCTTTCCACGATCTGCCATCGGTGGTTTCTAAACCGTAGGAACGAGGGCCAGTGATTTGAGTAATCGTTGCCAGTAACCACAATGGTTCTCCGGTAAGATTTTTTGTGTAGACTAAATCGCCTGGTAAGAAAGAGTGGTACTTACTGGACAAGTCTGGTGGCTTTTCTGGGTTGTAGGTAGGGTGCAGTCTATCCAAGTAAGATCGCAATTTTCTTCCCATCAGAAGTTCAGCTGGGCTCTTGTTCGTAGTTGTGCATGGTGTTATATGTTGGATGGTGAGCATGGTGTCAAGTTTTTCTTGCATATCACTTCCGTCAAGCCTTTCCATTGCTTTCCAGTTCTTTCGTAAAATGAACTGTGAGTTCTGCTCTACTGTTCACTGCCGGATGAGCTGGCGCTGTCAAAGCATGTCGTATTCCATGTTCCGCAAGAAACTGTTCAAAAGCCAAGGCTGTAAACTGTGGCCCATTGTCCGATACTACTACATCTGGTAGACCGTGGGTGGCGAAAAGTTTTTTTAGTTGTTTGGTGATGGCTTCTGTGGTTGTTGAACTTCCAACCAGTTTGAATAGGCATCCATGATGATTAGGTAAGTAGAACCTTTTGTGGGGCCGGCGAAATCCATATGGATTCTTGACCAGGGGCCTCAGGGTGTCTCCCATTCAAGGACTGGTGCTGAGGGGTGGGTGGGTTTGGAAGATTGGCATTTGTTACATGTTTTAACCCAGGCTTCAATGTCTTTATCTATTCCTGGCCACCAAATGTAGATTCTGGCCAGGGACTTCATTTTTACTATGCCGGGGTGTCCTTCCTGTAGCATGGTTAGCACCTTTTCTTGTAACTTTTTTGGAACCACCACCCTGTCTCCCCACAAAATGCACCCCTTTTCCAGTGATAATTCAGTTTGCCGGTTTTTAAATGGTTTAAAAGTCTCGGTTTTCATGTTTTCCGGCCAACCCCGTCCCCACCCAGTTCAATATCCGTCTCATCAGTGCATCTTTAGCCGTTTCCCTGGTGATGTCTGATGCAATGATTGGCCAATTTGGCATCGTTTCAATTTGTAGTGTCTGTGTGGTGGGAGCTGGATCGTCGTCGTGCCCTGGTAGTGGTGTGTGGCTTAAGGCATCTGCCTGGGGTATGGCTTTCCCTGGGCGGTAAATGAGTTTGTAACTGTAAGCTGCTAGAAATTCTGACCATCTAGTCATTCTTGGGGACAGGATATTGGGGGTTGCCCTGTCTCCGGCTAGGATTCCCAATAATGGTTTGTGGTTGGTAATCAAAGAAAATGTCCTACCGTATAAGTATTCGTGGAAACATTTCACTCCCGAGATGGCTGCCAAAGCTTCCCTGTCTAGTTGGCTGTAGTTTCTTTCAGTTTTGGATAACGTCTTGGAATAAAAGGCAGTTGGTGCTTCTCTGCCGTCTGGTAGTGTGTGGCTGAGAATTGCGCCTATTCTGAAAGGCGAAGTGTCACAGGTGACAGAGGTAGCGTGTTGCTATATTGAATCAATACTTATTTTGATGTGATTAGATCCTTAATTTTTTTGAATGCTGTTTCTTCTTGGTGGCCCCATTTCCAGTTGGCTTTTTTATCGAGAAGTCTATGCAGTGGTTGTGCTACTGTTGCCTTCTGTGGCAGAAAGACATGATAAAAATTAATGAGACCCAAAAAAGCCTGTAAATCCGTTTTGTTTTGGGGTCTGGGGGCTTCCTTAATCGCTCATATTTTTTTTGTGTGTAGGGTGGATTCCTGCTTCATCAATAAGGTATCCCAGGAACTCGACCTGGTTTGTGGCAAGTTGGCATTTTTTTTTTTTTTGACCTTGAGTCCTGCTTCTCTAAATTTTGTCAAAACTGCCCTTAAACGGACTTTTAGTTGTTTTTTATTTTCAGCAGATATTAATACATCATCGAAATAGGACACCACCCCTTTTAGACTTTATAGAAGGCGTTCCATTAGGCTCTGGAAAATGCCAGGGGCTACGCTTACGCCGAATTTTAATCTATTGCATTTAAATGCTCCTCTGTGCGTAACAATGGTTTGTGCCTCAGCTGTTTCAGGATCAAGGGGTAATTGTTGATATGCCTGCGCGAGGTTGAGTTGCAAAAATTCTGCCTCTTCCCAATGAATGCAACAGGTGTTGGACTACTGGAACGGGGTATGCACTCTGTTGCAATGCGTGGTTCAGGGTGACCTTATAGTCACCACAGATGTGCACAGACAGGTTTTATAGGAATCACAATTGGGGTCTCCCATCTGGCATGGTCAGTTGGCTCTAGAACCCCCTGAGCAATTAGTTTGTGTAGTTGTTCATCAATTTTAGGTCTTAGTGCAAATAGTACCCATCTGGCTTTGAATCTAACTGGAGCTACGTTCGGGTTTAAGTTAAATGATATAGGGGTCCCACGGTACTTGCCTAAGGTCCCTCAAACACGTCATGGAATTCTTCCATCAGGTCTTTTTCCCAGTCAGTCATGGTGTTGTTGTTTATTCCTATCACCTCGATCCTGAGTGGTTCGAACAATTCTAAACAGAGCAGGCTGGGCCGATCTCTGTCAATGATGGTTAATGGCAGGATCTTGGTGTGCCTTTTAAAACTTACTTTGAATTGACCTAGCCCTACTACCTGTATTTTGTTACCCTGGTAGTCCTTGATGATTAAGCTTTGCTTCTCAAGTTCTCTGCATTTTATATCGGGAATTAAGCTTTTTATTGTGTTCCATGACACCATTGATAAATACGAACCGGAGTCTACTTCCATCTCGTACGGCTCACCTTCAATCAGGATGTTGATTCTAACCTTCTTAGTGTTTGTTGTTCTGGCGTCCCAATTGTGATAGTTTGGTGTGTTTCTTCCTTTTCATCTTTCCGTTGACTTTTTCCATCATGCTTCCAACGGCTTCCGGTTGTCCTTTCTTTGTTTCTGGGGGGGGTACTGCCCTGTCCCCTTGAATTATGGCTCTTTTTGTTTCGGCATACCCTTGTGATGTGTCCCCGTTTCTCACAATTCCGGCAGGTAGCATCCAGGAATCGACACTCAGATCTCGGGTGGTTTCTGCCACAACCCGCACACTGGAACTCAGATCTTCTGCTTCGTCTCTCTCTCTGGTTCCTTTCTGAGTAGAGTCTGTTCACTTCCTCATCTTCCTCATCTGAATCAGTTGATGATTCGATGTCCTGATGAGAGGACGTGGCAGCGGGCTTTTGGGTTCCCTCTGTCTTCTTCTCTTTGTTCATGCTAGGGCTGCCCACCATATTCATCTGCTTCATTTTTGCTGCAGATTTCTTTGTGGCTTCAGCGGCAGTTGCTTCAGCAATGGCTTTGTTGATGGTGATGTTTGGTCGGTTTAGTCGTTTGCTCTGTAAAGTTGCATCTCTTAGTCCAAGGACTATGCGATCCCTCATGGCTTCGTCCATGTTGAGGAATTCGCATGCCCCCCCCCAATGTCTCTTAATGCTGCTATGAAGTCTCCAATGCTCTCGCGTTCTAGTTGGTTGTGCTTGTAAAACTCGTGTCTTCTAATTAGGTTGGATATGTCCGGTGCCTAATGGTTCCTCAACATCCGATTCAGGTCTGGCCATGCCATCTGTTTAACATCATTTGGCCTTGCTAACGCTTTGGCCATTTTAAAAACAATCGGACTGCAATGCGTTAGGAATATGGCTCTCTTCCTTCGATCGGTGATTCCTTGCAGTTCGTTGCTTTCTAAAAACATCAGGAATCTGTCAATGTATGACTCCCAGTCTTCTTTGGCTGGGTTGAACGGTGCGAGTGGCAAATTGTTGCCAGCTATTGGCGGCCAATCAGGTACTAACGTTGCTAACCAATCGTATCGTTGCTTCTGTTAACCAATAGGAACATCGCCCTAGAAGTCTCTATTTAAATACACTACAAATTTTATTTTTTTATCCAGGAGACAAAAGTCTCCCCCAACCCCCACCTCTTCCAAAAACCAACAAACCAACAAGCCACACCATTCTGGTGCATGAAAATAAGTTTGGGGATAATCATCCTAAACCTTGTGTCAATTATTGAAAGCACTTTTAGGGCCTTTAGAACACACACATTGCACATACACAATCTTGAAATCTTTTTTACTATAAAAATTATGAACATTCCTGGCTGTCTCTGGCTGTCATCTGGCCTGTGAGATCACCTTCCTTCTCCGTTAGACTGCTGCGAGAATCTAGTGTGGGTAATCCTCATCTCCTCATCACATGACTGAGCCTGCCAAATAATTGATCTTGCCACCATTGCTATGGATACCCCAGCTGTCTTCTCAGTCTGCTCATCAAGACAGTCATGTTCTGAGTTGGCTCTCTCCGAGAGAAAGCTAACAAATTCGGGGGAAAAAAACCCTCGAAATTAAAATTAAAGTAAAAATAAGCATGATTGGCTTGGAGTGAACAGCTGATTGGTGTGAAGATTGCAGTGGCTCCCGGGGACCTGTGACCACTGAGAAGACACCACATGGAGGTTGGAAAGGACTTCCCCCGCCAAGGTGATTCCAGGGCCAGAGACTGATCCTGGTGCTGAGGACACCAGCAGATCAAGTCTACAGACTCTAGGTCATTGCGGAGAACAAGAGGAGTGGCGATAGGGGTTACATTGCCCTAATTGGCTAATTCCGCTCTTTCACGCTGCCCAAAGCTCCCACTGCACAGCTGACTGATTTTATTGCAGGGTGGGAGAGATCAATCCCCTGCTTGATTTGAGGCATCAGGGCTTTCTAGTCTGCATGGCCTGGGCACAAGTGACTGCTTAACAGTAACTCCTAATCAAAGAAATGGAAGGGGAAGCAGGCAGAGAAGAGCCCCTCTCCCTTGCAATGGCACAAGCCTCTTCAAGGCACAGCAGATCCAGAAGGCATTCCTCAGCCCAAGGGGCAGCAGCCAGGATTAAGGCCAAAGCTGTGACCACAAAGAAAAAATCCAAGGCAAAGGAATGAGTGGAAAAGCGAAGACATGAGGCCCTTGAAAGACAGTTTGCTAATGGCTGAGAGCAAAGGGAAGGACAGGGCCAACTGTCACCCAGGGATGGGATTCTACCGTTCGCACCTATTTGTTAGAACCAGTTGTTAACATTTTAAGCAGTTCAGAGAACTGGTTGATTGAATAAATTACTGGCCTAATTCTGTAAGGAAGGCAGGAAGGAAACATTCTGGTGTTGCTTACAGAAATTGTCTCTCCATTACCCCTTCTTGGCAGGACTAGACTTCCCATCTCAGGAACTTCTCTGGAGTTATTTTTTCCTCCTTTGCTGTTACTTTGCTTGTGTGGAGTGACCATTCAAAGTTACAATGGCACTGAAAAAAGTGACTTATGACCATTTTTCACACTTATGACTGTTGCAGCATCCCCACAGCCAGGAAAGGCCAGGCGAGGAGATGCATGCCTCGATGTGAGTGATACTGAGTTGGCCATGCCCAGCCAATAACATGACCACCAAGCCATATCCACCCAGTCACATGACCACCAAGCCATACCCACCAACTAAGCCACCCCCACAGAACTGGTTGTTTAAAAATTTGAATCCCACCCCTGCTGTCACCCCATCCAACTGTTGCTGGGGCAGATTTGGAAACTGTTAATATTCAAATCCTGCAGTCTTGGTCACGAGAGGGAACTGCTGAGTTCATTCCTGCTCTCCCTCAAGATTTTGGCAGAAAAGGCCCCAGCAACAGGCCTGTTGCTTTGACTGCTCCTGCCCTCCCTCAATTTAGTCAGTCTTTTAGTCAGCCTCTTAGCTGGCCCTTGGCTATGACTCAATCCACTTTTACTCCCTCAGCTACAGGACTTTGCCCAGGGACCCTTCAGGGACTGACATGTCGGATTCTAAAAGAAAGGTGGTGTCTTCAGGATCCACCATCTGCTAAGCCCTTCTGGGATTTCCCCTGGGTTATGGAGGGGTCATCCTAGCGAGATTCCACTTGGTGCTCCATCCACCAGTGCTAGGCCTGAATCTTCCAGTATGGCCAGACAGGCCCCTATCATAACCCACAGTGAGTTATCAGGAGGCTGCTCCTAGGGAAAGTTCGGAATGCAGTCACTCCCCTGCCTCAGGGGTGGAAGAAGGTGAGGTGAGGGGCTCTAACTTCTGAGAAGATGAGAATGTTTCATTTGAAATACCTGTCCTTTTATTTGATCACTCCCTATTCAAATCCTTGTGACACAAGGCCAAGAATATGGCCCATTTAGCCCCAGATGAGACCTCAGTAGAACCAAGCCCTCAGGGATAGCCCCAAGGGAATTCCTTATTCTCCCAGTCCACTGTCCAGGCAGAGGTCTTGCCATCACCTAGACTATTCCTGGATGTAGTGGTGAAGCAATGCACTTCTCCAGGCACTGGCCTTAACCCATCCTCCTCAGAGAAAAAAATTCTATAATGTAAGTCCGGATTTGGCCAAGGCTTTGCAGCTTCCCTCAGTAGATCCACCAGTAGTTAGTTCTGCATCTTCCTCAGGGACCCCTGTTAGGAATGATAGTCACCTAACAGTTGGGTTGGCAATATATAAACCAGGATAGTCATTTAATACTGTTGTATCTTTAAGAGAATGTTGTAATTGTGATTGGCTGAGGTTCCTCCAACAGCCATAAGATAGAGCCAGAAACCTGGTTTGTTCTCTCCTTGCATTTCCTGTTTTGCCATATTGCCTGATCGTCGTTCTGCTTGGATTGTTGTGAGTCTTGCAACTGTTAGCAAACTCCGTTTACTGAATTTTGTTTATGATACTTGACTTTGTTTTTGGATTATCCCTGGACTGATACTAACTGCTTTAACCGTGTATGATTTGGATTGTTTGTTGGACTTGGTTTACCCTTTTACTGGAAGTAAAACCTACATTTTATTATTCAGTGTACCTGTATGCTGGTTGTGTGTTATTCAACACCACTCTCACTACGTTTCCCTGAGTGTGCTCATCCTCCTAATGGGGAATACCTCAACAACCCTCACGGAACCAGAGGATGCGTTGAAGGGGGAGGATAAACACTCAAAAAATATCCTGCAAAGGTCCCACCAGGCTTTAGCATGGGCAGTCCATGCTTCTACAGCAGCAGCTTTTTTCATGTGGGTGTTGCTGTGTTGGTTAAAACAATTACAGGAGCAAGTGCCGCTGTCTAACATCAGGATGCATCAGGATCTGAGCAAAATTATAACCACCACAGAGTTCGCCACTGATGCTATTCTTGATTCGGCTAAATTTGCCTCTAAGGCCATGTCTACCTCTGTCACTGCACGGAGGTAGCTTCAGCCCTTTAGAAAGGGACAAGCTTTTTGGAGATGCATTGGAACCTTATTTAGTAGAGACGTGGGACAAACAAAAGTTGCTTTCTTTGACATTCAAGAGATCTGAAACAACACCAGCACTATATTACCGGCTGTTGTCCTTCAGGCAAGACTTCAGTTCCAGATTCGCATGCTCCAAGCTCAGCCAGACCAAACCAGGAATGGTCAGGTAGACAATTTTCTCCCTCACTTTCAAAGAGGAGGAAGTTGTTTGGCCCGGCATTCCAAGTAACTGCATTTCTGACTGCCCCGTTGGTTGCCGCTTGTCTTTCTTTGCTGCTCAATGGGAGAATACAACATCTGACATCTGGGTTTTGCAGACTGTGAGGTCAGGACTTTACCCCATGTTTCTTTCCTTCCCTTCGAGATTTTTTGTTAGCTATTCCATCTCTAGGGACAAGGCTAGATGGGTCCTCATGGAATCTGCCATTCAACACTGACTTGATATTCATGCTATCCAGGTGGTTCCAGAGGATCAGCAAGGGCAGGGATTCTATTCCCAGTTGTTTGTCATCCCAAAGGCCTCGGGGGGTTGGAGGGCTATCTTAGACCTCAAACGTCTGAATAGCTATATCCTTTACTGGTGTTTTAAAATGCAGTCACTCCAAACTATCTTAGAGAGCATTCAGGACGTGACTTCCTCACTTCCACTGACTTGACGGAGGCTTACCTCCATGTGCTAGTTTGAACATTTCATCGTAAATTTCTCCATTTTTGTTATGATAGAAGACAATATCAATATGGGGCTTACCCTTTGGACTTTCTTTGGCCCCCCAGAGTGTTCACCAAGATACTAGTGGCTCTGGCGGCTTCTTTGTGAGCCCTGCCAGTGAGAGTTCAATGTTATTTGGACAATATTTTAATTCAATCGTCCTCAGAATTCACTGCCAGAAAAGATCTCTGAATTATCTTGCAGGTGTGCAGTCTCATGGGATCTCGATAAACATCAAGAAGAGTAATCTGGAACCAACCAACCATCTTCTACAGTTGGGAGCAGTAATAGACACAATGACCTGTGAGGTCTTCCTATCTCCAGATCGTCAGCAGAGCTTGCAGTTGCTGGCCAAGCAGATCAGACAGTGTCAAACTGTACCTTTGTCTTTTTTATCTCAACTTTTGGGCAAGATGATATCGTGCATTTCCATTGTCCCATGAGCAAGACTTCATGCATGTTCGCTACAATGGTTCCTCCTTCCCAATCAACGGGCAGCCATTCAGCTGTCAGGGTGTGGGTTCCCTGAGCAATTCTCAGGTCTTTCTGGTGGTGGCTGTCTCCAAGCATCACAGTGGATCAGCTCTTCAAGGAGCCCAGCTGAGTGGTTATCACCACAGATGCCAGTCTATATGGCTGGGAGCTCATCTTCAATCAGAGATGGCTTGGGGGCAGTGGTCTCATCTTGAGAGCATGGACCTCATCAATTGGCAGGAGCTCAGGTCTATCCATTTGGCCCTCAAGCAGTTTCGGGGCAGTGTAGTTGGGAATCATGTACTTACAATGATGGACAATGTGGCAGCTAAGGCACCCATCAACTGTCAAGGGGCAACCAGGTCCAGGGCCCTTATGCAGAGAGGCTTGGCCTTTGGGCAGAGAGACACCTTCTATCTCTGAGGATGGAGCACATTTCGGGGGTTGACAATGTATCAGCAGATTGGCTGAGCAGGGCCAAGATAGATCAGTCCGAATGGTGTCTCCATCCCAGTCATGGACCTTTTTGCTTCCCCAGACAATGTTCAACTTCCCAGGTATTTCACCAGGTTCTACACATCGGGGGCAGAAGGGATCAATGCTCTTTGGTGACAATGGCCAGAAGGTCTAATGTATGCCTTTCCACCACTTCCTCTCATTCCGCCTGTAATCAAGAAATTGTTGGCAGACAGGCTGGAGGTTTTACTCCTGGCTGCTCATTGGCTCAGATGTCCCTGGTTCGTGGATCTGGTGAATTTATCAGTGATTCCCCCATGGAGGATTCCTCCATCCAAAATTTCTCTCAGCCAGGGAGCTCTACTGCATCCAGAGCCCCAATGGCTTCAGTTAACCATATGGAGGTTGAGCGAGGATTGTTAAGTGAGGACAGTTTCTCTATTAGAGTCAAAGATACTATACAGGCATCTAGAAAGGCTTCTACCAACCACGTTTATATGCAACTTGGAGAACCTTTTGCACTTGGTGCAATAAGACTAATCGTTTGGCTATTGGGGACATTCTTGAATTTCTGCAGGGCGGGTTGGACAAAGGGCTGTCGCCTAATACTCTTCGCAGACAGGTAGCAGCTTTCTCTTCTGTCTTATCCATTGGGTCATTGAAATCTATTGCTCACCATCCTTTAGTCCACAGATTTCTCAGAGGGGCATCGAATCTACATCCTCTGGTAGTCCAAAGGTACCCTATGTGGGACCTGTCCAAAGTCCTGTGGACTTTTAGAGGAGCTCCCTTTGAGCCACTAAACACCATTGGCCTGTGTTTCATGACTTAATAGGGAGCCATCTTGGTGCCCGACAGGCTAGAAGGGTTTCGGAACTAGCAGCGTTCTGTGTTAGGGCAGATCTCTGCATCTTTCATCATAACAGGGTGGTTCTGAGACTAGATCCCACTTTTGTTCCAAAGGTTAGCTCTTTGTTCTGCAGAGCGCAGGAATTGGTATTACCAGATTTTTGTCCTAACCCGATGCATGAACTGGATGTTTGCAGGGCACTGAAGATTTATGTTAAAAGGACTTCTTCATTCTGAAAGACGGAATCTCTCTTTATTTCCTTTCAACTGGCTTCGTTAGAAAACAAGATTTTCCCTTCTATTATGGGCATGTGGATTCAATCCTGCATAGCATCGGCTTACGAGACTTGGGGTCTCCCTGTGTCCAGTAGATTAATGGCTCACTCCACAAGGAGTGCAGCCACAACAGCAGCTTGGGCTACTCAAGCATCTATTAAGGAGATTTGCCAGGCTGCCACCTGGTCATCTCCTTCCCCGTTTATCTGTCATTACTGTCTGGACTCACTTCTGCGGATGCGGCTTTTGGCAGACGGGTGCTCCAACGAGTTGTATCGGAGTGGGCGGATGAGAACCAGACCTAACCCTTCGAGCCGGTTTTGATAAGTCTCACACTAGACTCTCGTAGCAGTCTAACAAAGAAGGAACGTTGGTATAATCACTTGTGAACTTCCTTTCTCGTTGGACTGCAAGAATGTCTAGGCCCACCCTGAGATCTGGCAGGGAGGGAGAAGGATGTTTTAATATTTTTCAGAACATGAAAACGCCTGTCAAAAATCCTTCACCAAAAGCTGGGGTATCCATAGCAATGGTGGCAAGATCAAAGATTTGGCAGGCTCAGTCATGTGATGAGGAGATGAGGATTGGCCACACTAGACTCTCTCGCAGTCCAATGAGAAAAGAAGTTCACAGGTAATTTTACCAACATCCCATTTTTTTTCCTCTGCCTTGGCCATGCTCTTTCTCTTGGAGGGACTTAATCTCCGTGCAGAGCTTGATCATATCATATTAGGGGATGTGCATAAGCGCACCAATCGTGCCTACTGTCCCTGTCCTATTGTTTCTTTTTATTTTTCTTATAAATATCTATCTCATGTATTCAAAACTATGTTTATTCTTATACTTGTAACTTGTAAGCGATTGACATATCAAATAAATACTAAATATTAAATATCTCTGATTATCAGCTGATCAGATATAATGTTGGAGAAGAAGTGTATTTTCTCAGAAACCAGAAAACTCTTCTTCATAGGTAAAAATGGTCACTTTCTCAACGCTAAACTTATTGTCCCAAATTAGCAATTAAATTTACTGCTCAGGAACAAGAAGGTAGATTCTTTTATTTCAGCAGATTGGACAATTTCAATTATATCTCTATGAAAGCCAACCGATATTTTATAAACCATAAATGTGCATCCTCATCTGTTTTCTGAACTAAGATGGATATTAATAAGATGGTGGTGATATCTTTAAAATGTTCCTCATTTTTAGCATTAAACACATTTTTTCAGATCTACAGAAGTATTCTTTGTATTACATTCTTCTGTTTGGCTTTATACTAATTCAGTATTGGTGTTAGGGTACTTTTATTTTTTATAAGATACAAAAAAAAGAAATATAACCTTTTAGGATTAGATTTGGGGCTTTAACAAATAATGTGATATAATATAAAATGTGATAAATAATAAATTGGGATAATGCATTTGGAATTAGCATTTCTGCTCTTTACCTTATTTAATATAATATAGACTTTGTAGCTCTCATAAGGATTGTAAATTTATTGAGAATTATCAGGAAATATCTGTCTTTAGTGATGAAACATGCTGTTTTCATTACATAGTGTATAGTCAAAAGTGTTTGATTAAATAGAGAAAAAAAGATACTTAAAGGCTGCTACCATAAGTCCAGGAACCTTTATAATTCATGTACATCAAACCAAAATTAGTTCTGTAATATAATACATAAAGAAAGAGTATATTTTTAGGCTTCCAGCAGTACATCATCAATTATGGTTTCCTGATTTCACATTTGTCATTTTTATATGCTTTTGTTTGTGGAAAGTTTTGACAAGGTGCTGTTTTTAGTGTGATTTGTTAGCAGCTTTCTCCCTTATTGTTAGTTTCACTAGGAGCTGTGGTGCAGTATAATTATTTAGCAAGCCTATAACACCCCTATTTGGTCATCTATTATTAGGGTCATTTAGGCAAAGCCTACATAAAAATTGCATTCCTACACAAGTGTCTAATTTATAAGTAACAATAAATATGCCAGGCCTTGTGCCAGATACAATTCTAAGGCTTGAAGCCTCTTAATGACCAAAGAGCAAATCAGTGTAGCAAAAATTCTTTGCATTTTTAATTATAAAACTGGAGAGGAGGGATGCTTGCCAGATCATTTTGGAGCTGCAATGAAATAAATGAATAAACTCTTCAAGCCTGGTTGGAATTTTGCAACTGCTGAACTTACTTATTGAAAAAAATTATGCAATTATTTGTATTAAAGATTTTAAAGATATCTTGCAATTTAATTGAAAAACATCTAAACACAATTAAATACATAACACAGTAAGTAAAATGGATCACTTTTCTGAATGCCTTTCATAATCTCAATTGATGGAGACCAATCCTCCAATACAAACCTTTAGAATAAATGAAGATAAAGCATAGATTATTTGGCATTTCAAGATTCCGAAATATATAAAAAATGTGTTAAATCCATCTGCATTCCAAATGACACTCTACCACTGCACAAATATTTATAAGATTCTCCACTGAGCCGAAGGGAGAATCCAGGATGGGTAGTCTCTAGTCTTATAGCTCTGCAGACCGAGTTGAAAAACTGAGGACACACCCCCTGGTAACAGTCCCCAGTTCTTCACTCGGTCTCAGTGTGTTCAGACCACCCTTTAAGGGCTCTGAATAGTTCAGATTGTAGAAGAATCTTCACCCCCTGGATTGAGTTTTTCTTTTCTTCAAGAGGCTTAGAGCAGGTTTGACAGTGCCAGTTAGCACTTTTGTTTTTCACATTTTTTTGATTGCCTTTTAAAAAATTCTTTGCTGCTAGGCTGGTTTTTGGAATTGTGATTGTAAATTTGGTTGGAGGTGCCCCTGAGAGCCTGGGCTCCCCCCCCCCAGCCCATGTGGCCTGGGCTGGGGCGGGGAGTCAGTGTCTTATTCAACTCATTTTCTCCCGGTCCGTTCTTATTGATCTGTGCTAGCCGCGAAAAATGCGAGGTGCTTCTGTCCCTTTTCAGCATCGGCGGCTATTTCAGTTGTTTCTGGACAATTCTACAGTTCATCTCCAGGATTGTCCCTTGGGGGGTACTGGCCATCTGGATTGAATCCTGACCCCCTGTCCAGTCACCAGGGCACCGTGGCAGCTGTGAGACTCGTGAGACTGCCAAATTGATTGCGGTGCAGCCAGCACTGGCTTGCAAGCCTCTGATCTGTCAGGCTTGTAGCAATTTTAAAGACTCAGCCATTTTTTCCCCTTTTTGCTTTGACTCTTGCCTTAAATTGCAGAGCTGTGCGGAGCTCACCACTTCTGGGTCACACTAGCCTCCTGAAGTGGTGACAGCTGCCGTGACCAAAGCAGATAGCTTTAGATCAAATAAATGTTGTTTTTATTTTTCTTTTGCCCCCTTTTTCCTTTTCTCTCTCCCTGTCAGTGACAATTATTTTTGGCAGGCTTAAAATGGCCGCCAGGGGAGCTGGCCAAGAATTGTCAGCTTCTCAGCAGAGTAGGGCGAGAGCTGCAAGGGGATCAACTAAGTCCAGGTCTACTGGGCTGGAGACAGCAGCTAGGATCATAGCTAGGACCCTAGCCCCTAAAAGACCCTCTAGGGCAGAGGATAGGCAGGCCAGGCATAGACAAAAAGCCCTAGATAAGGAGTTTGATAAGGCGGTGAGAGACTCCAAGATGGCTGAAAACAGGGCCATCTCTCCTCTGCTCCCACAAGATGGCAGGCAGCAAAACCAATTGGCAGATAGACAATATTTGACTGCCTGATATCCCAGTGACTCAAGTACTCAGGATTTGCAGGGAATCCTCCAAATCAAGGCAAAAGCCACTCATAATAATTCTGAGCCACCACAAGGATTTTTGATTGCTGCACCTGGAAGCCAAGCCTCCAGCAGAACCAGACCTACGCCTGAAAATAAAAAAGCCACCTTTACCCTATAGTGCAGGGGTGTCAAACTCATTTTCACCGAAGGTCACATCAGAGTAATGGTTGCCCTCAAAGGGCCACATGTAACTGTATGACAGTATAAATGTAATCAAATGTAACTACTCCTAAATGTTAATTAACTCTGAATTTATTATTTATTCAAATCACAAATATTACATATGCATTTGCATAAATGTAAAAAAAAGGTTGCTAGTAGCTCTGTTAATATAATACAAAAAATTTACTTTGTCAAGTTAAGAAACCCACATTACTCCATCAATCAATGATCAATCTATCCAAGTGAATAATAATAGAAAAACATCATCAATTGAGTAAGCATAACTTTTCTATGCATAATTTTTTGGAAGGAGAGAGGAAGAGATACAAAAAGAAGTCTCACTAATTGAATTCCAAGAGGACCAAATGGGGACTGAAAAAGAGGAAGGCACAGTAGTTGGACAGGTGGAGATCAAAGAACAACGTGAACCAAGATCTACGAGAGCTGCCAAATCTAACTACAAGATATAACCGTGGAAGAGAAAAAACTGATTACAATGAATATAAATGGACTTAATTCAGCTGTTAAAAGAAGGAAAAATTTTCACAAATTAGAGAAACTAAAATTTGATATAATTTGCTTACAAGAAGTACATATCAAAAAACAATATGAACAATTGTTGGTACAGCCACAATTAGGGAAAATATTTACTTCTTTGACGCAATGTAAGAAAAGAGGAGTGGTTTTATACATTAAAGAGGCTATCCCAGCAAAATTGATTTATACTGATGAAGATGGAAGAGTATTAATGGTGGAAATAATGGATAATAATATGAAAACACTCCTGATTGCAATTTACGCTCCGAATGATAAACAAGAAGAATTCTACAAAAAATTACACATGAAAATAATTGGATTGGACTATGTCAATATAGTTATGATAGGAGATTTTAATGGAATTGTGGACAACAAATTGGACTATACAGCAACAATAACAAAGCAAAACAGAAAGACCCTCCCTAAATCCTTTTTTAAAATGACAGATGAATTAAATTTAAAAGATATATGGAGAGAAAGAAATGCTAAAACCAAGCAATATACTTTTTATTCAAATAGACATTTATCATGGTCCAGATTAGATATGATATGGATCTCAACAGAACTAATATCTAACGTTCAAGAAACAAACATTGAAACAAGTACTTGGGCAGACCATAATCCAATGACAATTAAATGGAAAGGACAAAAAAAAAAAAGATCGAGGTGGACGTTAAATAATACTATTTTAAATGAAAAAGATTTTACACAATGGATGGAGAAAGAATTGGCCTTTTTCTTTAGAGAAAATAAAAAAGAAGATACTTCAATTCAGAATGTCTGGGACACAATGAAGGCATATGCTAGAGGCTTGATAATAGACTATATAAGAAAAAAGAATATCAGGAAAAGGCAAGCCACTAAAGTTTTAGAAGATGAGTATAAAAGACTTGAAAAAGAACTACAGAAAATGCCACAGAAAAAAGACATTAAACTAAAACTGGACATAATCAAACATAAAATGGGCCATAAACCAGGTAGATGGTTAGCATACAAATTGAGAAAGGAGAAAGAATCAAGGAAAATACCACAATTAATAGATGACCAAGGCCAGGTTTGCTATGGTAATAAAGAGAAAAAGGAAATTATTCGAGATTTTTATGGGCAACTATATAACCAAGAGAATATTGATGAGGAAAAAGTCAAACAGTATCTACAGAATGCTAATCTACCCAAGATACCTAAAGAGACTGAAAAAATGTTAGAAAGTAATATAACAATGATGGAATTAACTGAAGCAGTTAAGAAGCAAAATAATGGAAAAGCACCAGGTCCAGATGGGCTTTTGGCAGAATTTTATAAAACACTACAAGAATCATTGAGCATTCCACTGCTAGAAGTCATGAATGAAGCTATGTTAAAGAAGATTATACCTAAAACATGGTCAGAAGCTTATATTACACTTATTCCAAAAGAAGAGGCGGATCCATTGCAAATTAAGAATTATAGACCTATTTGTTTACTAAATTCAGACTATAAAATCTTTGCTTCAATTTTGGCAGAAAGACTTAAAAAATACTTAAATAACTTTATTCATCCAGATCAAAATGGATTTCTGCCAAAGAGACAAATCAAAGACAATATGAGAGTAATCCTGGACACTTTGGAATATTATGAGGCACATCCCGAAAAACAAATGGCCTTGATATTCTTAGATGCCCAAAAGGCATTTGATAATGTGAATTGGAGATTTATGTTACTATTATTGGAACAGATGGGTTTTGCCAGAAAATTTATCCAAGCAATAGAAGCTATATACCATAAGCAAGCGGCAAAGGTAATGATAGAGGGAGAATTCACAGATTCTATTAATATAAGAAAAGGTACAAGACAAGAATGCCCTCTATCACCTTTGCTATTTGTATTGACTTTGGAAGTGTTGAATAGAAATATTAGAGATGATAAAAGCATAAAAGGAATGAAAATTAAAAAGGAAAAATTTAAATTCCAAGCCTTTGCGGATGATCTGGCCTTTATCTTGGAAGACCCTTTAGAAACAGCTCCAAAATTATTGGAAAAGATAGAGACATATGGTGAGGTGGCTGGTTTGAAAATAAATAAATCTAAAGCAAAGATTTTGACAAAGAATATGTTACTAAGACAAAGAGAAGAACTGGCAGACCTATTGAAAATTCAAGTCACCAACAAGGTCAAGTATTTGGGGATATACTTGACACCAAGATGCAGTACATTAAAAGAGAACAATTATATTAAACTTAAACAACAGATAGCGTTAGACTTGAAGAAATGGGAAAATCTACAACTATCACTAATAGGGAGAATCTCAACAATCAAGATGAATATCCTACCCAGAATCTTATACTTGTTTCAAACAATACCAATCAGGCTTGGAAAAGACTATTTTGAAGAGTTAAATAAAATTGTGTTGAAGTACATATGGCAAGGTAAGAAAGCGAGAATAAAGTTAAAACTTTTACAAGAGGCCAGAATTAGAGGAGATTTTGGTTTGCCTGATTGGGAGTTGTACTATCAAGCTGCAAATCTGATGTGGGCCAAGGAATGGATAACACTCAGAAAGACTAGATTGTTGACATTAGAAGGTCATGATTTGTTGTTGGGCTGGCATGCCTTTCTATGGTATAAGGGAACTAAAACGCAGGGCTATTTTAGAAGACATTATATACGGGAGTCTTTGTGGTTAAATTGGGAGAAGATCAAAAGACAATGTTATTTGAAAATTCAAGTTTGGTTATCGACCATTGAAGCATTTTCCTATCCTATAATTTATAAGAAGGAACAAACAGTTAGATATGGGGAAATACTGGATGAAAAGGGTAAACTTAAATCGATGCAAAACTTAGAGGAACAAGGTATAAATATGAATTGGTTTTCATATGCGCAAATACATTCAAGGTATGATGAGGATTTTAAAACAGAGGGCTTTTATGATAAATTGACTGATTTAGATAAGATCTTGACAGGTACTGATGAAAAGGTGATTTAAAAATTATATGGTTATTTACTGGAAATTAGAGGAAGAACAAGTCAGAGAAACTATGATTGCTTGGGGGAAGAATTTTGGATATGGGATAGATTTAGAGAAATGGCAAAAATTGTGGTCTCAAAATTATAAAATGACTATGTCAACAGCTTATAAAGAAAATTTGTATAAGATGTTTTACAGGTGGCACTTTCCCCAGACAAGAATAGCAAGAATGTTCAAGAATAAATCTGAAAAATGCTGGAAATGTCATCAGATACCTGGCTCATATTACCTTATGTGGTGGACTTGCGAGGATGCTAGAAAATACTGGACTAAAATTTGCATGTGGTTGGAAAAAATGACAAAGAAACACATAGATTTGAAATCAGAGTTCTTTTTATTGGGAATCTTACCTGATACATATAACAAAGATTTGAAATACCTGATTGTAAATGTATTAACAGCAGCTAGGATTGTATTTGCTAAAAACTGGAAAAATGAGAAAGTACCATTGCAGGAAGAAATTATTAAGAAAATATTGGAATGTGCTGAAATGAGTAGATTGACATTTGAAATTAGAGAGCAAGAGGATAAACAATTTTATAAAATTTGGGACCTTTTCTATCAATGGTTGGATGATAAAATACAATAATAGAATATTTAGAATTTTAGATAATAATGAATATATAAAGAGATTTTTTTCTTTTTTATTTAATATCACATTTATAAAATGTCATCAGGATAGATTTGGTATGATTATATGATTTGTTATAAAATAAATTAAGTAAATTATAGTTATCTCATAAAGTATGAATGAATAAAATCATAGTCAAATGATTGTTTGATATATACTAGGGTATATAATCTTTGATTGATAATATGAGTTATTATGTAATGTAACTGTAATTGAGACTACGAAATGAATGCACAAAAACTGGTAAACCAACCGACACACTGTTTGTATATTTATGAAAGAAAGCTGGATGTTTTTTAAAAAAATTACTTTGTCAAGTTAAGAAACCCACATTACTCCATCAATCAATGATCAATCTATCCAAGTGAATAATAATAGAAAAACATCATCCAACATCAGTTATGATAATAACTTTGTTCAAATCCTTTTTGTCACAGCTAGGAGGGGCAGAATAACAGAATAAGTACAACCAAAAATTGTGAGCTGTTAAGAACATATGTGACAGATGTAGCATTTCACAAAAACAAATGGCTGCATACAGCTTTGCAAATTTGTCTGCATAAACATATAAACCTATAAACACTAAATGCATTACTACACATATAAAGTTATATTTGTAAATAACTCAAAATAACAAAATCAGGGTTGTCTCAATTCACAACTATATTGTCTCAAGTTTTTAGGTGAAGTTCATGAGAAGATGCTGACTGTCCTAGAACACACAGAGTGGATCCCCTCTCCTCCATCATAATCCATTGATCATGTTCTAAACATGACAAAATGTCAGCACAATCATTAAATTGCCAGTTTAACTATTCTTCTTCTTGATTGAAATACATTTTATTATATATTAATTAGGTTTTTAAAAATGCTTACTTATGCATTTTCTGGCTGGATCTTTGACACCATTTTTCCGTAGCCAGTGTGTCAATGTCTGGTTTTAGGTCTTGTGCTGAAGCAATCTGTAGAATAGCGTGGAGGTTCTCATAAGTGATACGTGATCTATGCTTGTTTTTGTTTAGATTCATTATTGAAAACATCTGTTCACACAGATAGGTGCTCCCAAACTTAGACAGAACATGGGCTGCATGACGTCGAAGCTGTGGCATTGAACCAGGGGGTATTTAACAGTAAAAGTCCTGGATCACAACATCCTTGAACTTTGCTTTCAGGCTATGATTGCTTTGAAGCTCGATTAACTCCATCTGAAGGTGCTGGGGTACAGTGCAGACGTCGGTGGTGAAAGGATCGGCAAAGATGGCAAAGTCTGGGTGCTGCGCTTTAAAGTCAGAGAAGTGCCGATCAAACTCATTTATTAATCGGCTCACTTTGGTAGACAACTGAGCACATGAAAAAACACCGGGAAATGAGGCTGAAATGCTTTGACAAACAGGAAAGTGAGCAAGATTGTCCTGTTTGACTTGGCACATCCACAGATCAAGTTTATGCTGGAAAGCCATGATCATGTCGGACATCTGCGTAATGACTTGTCTACATCCCTGCAGCTTCTGATTCAGTTGGGCGAGATGCTCGGTTATGTCACATAACATAGCAAAGTCACACAGTCAGTTGGGATCTGACAGTTCAGACACAAATTTTTCTTTACTTAGCATGAAAAGAGCAATATCTTCCCTAAGTTCAAAAAATCATTTGAGGACTTTACTCCTACTCAGCCAGTGTACTTCTGTATGGTATGGCAAGTCTCCATGCTCTGAGCCCATCTCCTGCAAGAACAGCTGGAACTGACGGTGATTCAGGCCACGCGCTCGAATGAAGTTCACAGTTTTCATGACCGTGGTCACTACATGATTCATCCCCAGCACCTTCCCACACAACGTTTCTTGATGAATGATGCAATGATATGTTACCAGAGGCGTCTGACAATTACTTTTCAGCATTTTGTCTTTTATTAGTCCAACCAAGCCCGCTTTTCCTCCACACATTGCGGGTGCACCGTCTGTAGTTAATCAACTTTTCCCAAGGCAATGCATTTTTACTCATGGACTTCTTCACCATATCAAAAATGTCCTGTCCCATTGTGGTCCCATACATGGCAGCTACATCCAACAGCTTCTCAGTGACAGAGAGGTCTGACTTCACGCCTCAAATAAAAATGGATAGATGTGCTGTATCCGTGTTGTCTATGCTTTCATCAAGCTAATGAAAAAGCTATGTAGCTACATGTCTCTTGGGCCAGCTGCGTCAACAGGTTTCCTGCTAGTTCTGTAACTCGGTCCACAATGGTGTTCCTTGATAAACTGACATTTTTAAAAGTCTGTATCTGGTCGGGGCACACCTGCTCACAGACCTTCAGCATGCACTGCTTCAAAAACACACCCTCTGAAAGACACTTTGAAGCTCGGGTGATTTCTTCTGCAATGATGAAGCTAGCTTTCACTGCTGCAGTGTTTTTGGTTGTGACTTTCGTGAACACATTCTGCTGCAATTGTAGTTTGCTTTTTAATTCTTTGACAATCTGTCATTTTTCTGAAACGCTAACTTTGGCATACTTAGCTCCGGATGGGGAGTCAGAGGTAGCAGATCCCCCCTCCTTTAAGGACCTTTTCCAGCTGGCTCTCTCCAAGACTCTGCTGGTTAAGGCTAAGAGCACGGCTCATCTTAAAAAAAGGGACAAGGTTATCCGGGATCTTCCCCCAGAGGGGGAGGATCAGGAAGATTACCTATTCACTGAGAAAGCATCTGTGGTGGTCGCTGTGCCTGTGCCCCAGACATTTATGAATGTGATTAAAAAGCAGTGGGAGTCCCCTGGGGGGAGTACACTCACCCCAGGGGGTCTGAGTCTACCTTATTTAATGGGTGACTGCAGCAGCTGCAGGGTAGAATCCCACCTGAGGACCTCAGGGTGCATCAGGACTTAAATAAGATAATAGCCGCAGCTCAATCAACAGCTAATGCCACCCTCATATCAGCCAAAACTTCTTCCAGAGCCATGGCCTCATCTGTAACAGCACATAGGCTCATCTGGCTAAGAAATTGGCCGATGGATGCCAGAAACAAATGGAAGCTGGCGTTTGCTCCCTTCAAGGGAGAGAGGCTTTTTGGAAAGGCCCTGGATCCCCTTTTTTGATAGAAACCAGGGACAAGTGAAAGATCAACCCCTCCCAGGGGAGGCGTTTTGATTACAGGTCTCTACCCTACTACAGAAAGCCCTCCTTTAAACGGGGAAGCTGGAGCAAGCTTTCCCTGTCAAAGTAGGCCTTTCTTCCAAAGATCCCCATTTCAGGCCGATAGACCGGCCTTTGCTACCAGAGGGCATCAGAGGCAAGATGACAGAAGTTCCTTTTGGGGTTCCAACAGACCTTTTAGATGCAACACCCAAGCCTCCTCTTCTACAGGGGGCCATCTGGGACTGTTCTGGCAGAGGTAGGAACAAATTATGATGGACGCTTGATCCTGACAACTTTATGGTCAGGTCTCTCTGAGACGTGTATTTCCCCCCCCCCCCAAGTGCCTTTGTGTGCTGCCCCATCTCAAGGGACCCCTCAAAGACAGATCTCATGGAATCAGTGATCCACTATCTGCTGGACGTTTGGGTCATCCAGCCGGTTCCTGGAGACCAGGAGAGACAGAGGTTCTATTCAATTTGTTTTGTGATTCCAAAGACCGGGGGTGGGGGTGGTGAGCAATCCTCAACTTGAAAGGGCTCAACAGACATCTAATCTACCAAAGATTCAAGGTGCACTCCCTCCACTCTATCCTACAGGGCCTGCAGGAGGAAGACTTTTTTGGCTTCGGTAGACCTGACAGAGACCTACCTCCATGTGCCCATAGACCCCAACCACCATCAGTTCCTGAGGTTTTTCTATGGTGGCCACCCTTTTCAATATAGGGCTCTCCCGTTCGGCCTGTCATCAGCCCCATGGATTTTTACCAAGCTCCTGCCCACCATAGCAGCATACCTCAGATCCTTACCCATAAGGATCCTATGCTATTTGGACAACATCCTGATAGCATCCTCTTCCTAGTTTTGGTTGACCATCTGGCGCTTGAGTGTGCGCTCCTGAAACAGGAGTAGTTTCCCAGAAGGGTCATTCAGACCATCCAGGCAGCCAGAAGACCTTCCACGAGCAGGATATATGATGCATGGAGGATATGATATCGACAAGAGAGCATGGGTTCTCGATAAACCTGGACAAATGCCACCTAGTACCATCAAACCATCTCTTGCATTTGGGGACTATCATAGACACCTTAACTGGCCAGGTCTTTCTCTCACAGGAGCGTCGAGACAGTATAAGGGATGTCACATCACAGATCCTGTCTGACAGAGAGGAGCCTATCATCTTGCTGTCTCAACTTCTCAGCAAGATGATATCATGCATCAGGATCGTCCCAGGGCCCTCTTCCTGCCCGAATCCTGAAGTGCTTCCTGCTCCCCTACCAGAAGGTGGGCAGGGGAGACTCAACAAGGAGGGTTCATGTCCCTGGTTCTTGCTGGTTCTTCATTCTCTCCATTGGTGGTAGTCCTCAGCCATGGATCAGGGTTGCTTGTACAGGGAGCCCCAGAGGATTTCCAGCACCACCGATGCCAGGCTGTATGGTTGGGGAGCCCACCTGGGAGTCCAGATTAGGTGGTCATGGGACAAGCTCGCCCGCAACATAAATTGGCTAGAGCTCATGGCTGCCCGCTTAACTCTCAAGGATCTAAGGCAGGAGGTGATGGGGAGACAGGTTTTTCTCCTCACAGACAATGTGGCCACCAAGGCCCACATAAACTGGCAGGGGGGCACTCACTCCAGATCTCTAATGGAGGAGGCAACTCGGTTGTGCAGGTGGGCGGAGAGACACCTGTTGTCCCTGCGAGCAGAAAACATCTCTGGAATTTCCAATGTGCAAGCAGACTGTTTGAGCAAGCCCACAGTCGACCAGTCGGAATGGTGACTGCATCCCAGTCTGTTCCAGGAGATGACGGAATGGTTCAGCCATCCGATTCTGGATCTCTTTGCATCTCCAGAGAACTCGCAGCTCCCGAGGTTCTTTGCACAGTTCCCAGCACCAGGAGCAGAAGGGGTCAATGCTCTCTGGTGCAGGTGGCCCCAAGGGCTTTTCTATGCCTTCCCCCTTCCCCTGATTCCGGGAACAATCAGAAAGGTACTGACAGAGAGGATGGAGGTTCTGTTGGTAGCCCCTTACTGGCCCAGGCACCCATGGTTCGCCTACCTTGGTGGGCCTGTCAGTTGCCAGACCCTGGAGACTTCCCCTGCACAGGATGTCCCTCAGCCAGGGCCCGATCGAGCACCCCGATCCAGTCTGGTTTTGGTTAACCGTCTGGCACTTGAGCGGATGCTCCTGAAACAGGAGTAGTTTTCCAGAAGGGTCATTCAGACCATCCAGGCGTCCAGAAGACCTTCCACTACCAGGATATACGACGCATCGTATGCCAGTCACCTATTGGAACCTACTGCTATGTCTGTGGCAAATGTGTTAGAGTTTCTGCAGGATGGGTTGGACAGAGGTCTCGCTGCCGGTACCTTGAAGAGACAGGTGGGTGCCTTGGCCTCAGTTTTTTCGGTCAAGGACTCAACCACTCTGGCCCAACACCCCAGGGTGAAAGCCTTCCTTAGGGGAGACACTGATTTGAAGCCACCGTTTCCCCACCTGGGATTTGCGTAGGGTCCTGCAGGCACTGACATCTCCCCCATTTGAACCCTTGCATGAAGTCAGTCGTCACCTGAAAGGTGTCATTCTTAGTGGCCATTATTTCGGCCAGGTGTATCTCAGAGTTGATGGCCTTATCCATCAGAAAGGACCTGTGCATTTTCCATGCAGATAGGGTGGTTCTGCGGTTGGACCCTATCTTTCTGCCCAGGGTGAACTCCTTATTCCATCGCTCACAGGAGTTGATTTTGCCTGACTTCTGTCCAGGGCCTACCCATGCACTGGAGAAAAAATGGGACATTAGGAGGGCCCTCTGTATATACATCAAAAGGACCTCCTCTTTTAGGAGGACTGAAGCCCTGTTCGTTTCCTTTCAGCCGTCAACTTTGGGTTGCAGGATGACACCATCTACCGTGGGTCACTGGCTTAGAGCCTGTATTGCGAAGGCCTATGAGTTACTGGCTCTTCCTGTGCCCAGGAGAATCACTGTGCACTCAACCAGGAGTGTGGCGACCACTGCAGCCTGGGCAATGCAGGCTTCAGTTCTGGACTATTGTAGAGCTGCGACTTGGTCACCTATGACCCCATTCATAAGACATTATAAAATTGACTCCTTTGCCTCAGCAGAGATGTCCTTTGGAAGACGAGTCCTACAGGGTATTCATGTAGAAGTGGGGACCTCCGACCAATCCAGTTCCCTCCCATAGGGCAGCCATCAGCCAGCTTTGGTACGTCCCATCCTGGATTCTCCCTTCGGCTCAGTGGAGAAAGGGCATTGATCCTACCTGAACGCTTCTTCTCGGGAAGCCGAAGGGAGAATCCAGTCCCACCCTGTATTCTGTCTGGTCGGAGTAGGGAGGAAATGTTTTTTTCTCGCAGTATCAAATAGGCTATCTGTTAGAGGACGAGGAGCAGCTGGATTTGCTTCGATGTCGTTCAGAACTGGGGACTGTTACCAGGGGTGTGTCCTCAGTTTTTCAACTCGGTCTGCAGAGCTATAAGACTAGAAGAAGCATTCAGGTAGGACCAACGCCTCTACTCTTCAAATTTCTTTGGCTTATAGTTGTTCTGATGTTGATATCTGATGATAACTAATTGAAAATCTGAAAATTCAAGATTTGTGGTGGCAGAGGCATCTGGTACTAGCAAGAAATTAATGAGGGGGTAAATATCTGCATTGCATTTGTTCTGAATTGGGGGATCCATGACCTTCTGTCAAGTCCCCAGCATGCTTCACTTGCTGTTGAGCTTGCTGGACGACCCTGATCACAATCCTTTGTATCTACAGGAAAATATACAGGAAATGGTCAAAGCTGATTCAGTACTGTCTCAGAATATAGGGACATGAAAAAATGGTCTTAAATTAGTGGTTGGTAGCTTTTAGTTGAATCTTGCTATAAATTCCTTAAGTGAGACCAGTTCAAATATGTCACATATTATCAAAGAACATAATTCCCATTGGCTAGATTCATACAAACTTGTGTATTGGATTCCTGCACTGAGAAAGAGACTGAAAGTGATACCAAAACTCTATGACTCTGTGAACATCAGTGGTGGGATTCAAATTTTTTTACTACCGGTTATGTGGGCATGGCTTGGTGGGCGTGGCAGGGGAAGAATACTATAAAATCTCCAGTCAGAGGTGGTATTTGCCGGTTCTCTGAACTACTCACAATTTCCGCTACCAGTTCTCCAGAACTGGTCAGAACCTACTGAATACCACCTCTGGTGAACATGTATTTTCCTTCTTTCTGTCTGGATTATTGAGTTCCCTAGAGATGGAGAAAACAGAAAGACTATCTCTTACTTATTGAACTGTATGTTAGTTAGATATATTACCAATGAAATTTAAATCAAGTCTTTGGTCAAATATGCTTAGAGATAATAAGTATAGACGTAGGTTAACCATAAAGCTTTAATTTAATAAAATGTTATGTTGGGATATTAATTACATTCTTGTTTAAGAATGACAAAAATAAATTATTAACTATTATCTTTTTTATGTTTTATTTATTTTATTGTAATTTTTTTAGTTTGATTATCGTGAACCACACATGGTCATTGAGAATTGAATAGCATACAAGTTTAATATACTATTTTAAAAGTAATATGTATATATATGAGTATGTGTATATAAATGTTAACAAGGCAATGAATATACAGATATATAATTATTAAAATTTACATCTCAAATATTATAGTAGAACCCAAATGAAAAAGATTCAGCTGATGATCTAGATTCTCAGTGTTACTTTGGAGTCTGCAGTCTTTGTACTTCTTAATTTCTTTTCTAAGTTTGAGTGCAATAAAATTCTTTTAAGTAAATTAACTTTAATTAGCAGAAGCTGAGGCTGAAGCTGTTTTGTAGTGAATACCAAATAATTCAAAACTGCTTTTCATATTGTGCCAAGATGGATCTTTCAGTCAATATTAATTGATTCCCTTGGAACTGTTCCAGGTAAACTATTTGTGAAACTTAAAAAACAAGTCAGACGTGAACCTTAGTAAGGCAACAGTTATTCAATCCTGGAATTAATCAATAGGATCTTAGGTAATTACAAGAATATTTATAGCTAGTTCTTCTATACCTTAATCTTAAAAGCATAACATGTTTAATTTCTACTTCTCCCTTTATTTTAACAACATATTTATTCTGTTATGAATATGCTTTTTGTTTGTTAAACTAAAAATATTCTGATCAAAAGTATAAACATTATTTTTTTACGCATAATAGGGAAAATTTATATCTGATTGTGCACAACTGAGTGTTTTAACTAACTTTGGCAATGATTTTCAGTCTACTTTTTTTCTTTATATGAGCCCTCATATTATCATAAAATAAATGATCAGCTCAGTGAGTTAAACGAGGTTACTATAAGTGTTGCTGTTGCATTTAGATACTTCCTTCGAAATGTTCGTTTGTCACCAGCATGCTACTCATAAAAGTCACTGGTATGATTGTGGAGCGTTTGAAGCAAGAAGGAACATAGCACATCTCTAGTGATTTATTGAAGATTCGGGTGAAGATGATAGCCAATTGGTCAGCACAAGCTTTTAAGCAAGAAGGAGTTACCCGTGCCTGGCCCTGGTGCTTTTCCTGGCTTTTGTCTGTGAAATAGATCTTGCACTTCTTTTTCTGTGATCACCAGGGGTTGTGAACCCAATAGGTTGGGCTCAGTTGTGGGAGATTTGGCTGTTGTTGGTGTGTCTGAGAGGTGGGTTTGGAGATAGGTGGTTGTAGTTTCTTTTCAAACCTGCCATAGAACACATTCAGGTCACCTGCCAGTTGTTGATTTCCTTGAGCCTGGGATGAGGTTTGCCATAGCCGGTGATATTTTTAAGAGTTTTCCACATGTGTGCTGGTTCATTTGTTGTGAACTGATTCTTTAAGTTTTCAGAGTAGCTTCTTTTTGCTGCTCTGATCTCCCTTGTTAATACATTTCAGGCCTGATTGTACAGCAATCTATCACCTTTTCTGTAGGCTTCCTCTTTGGAGCGACGTAGCTGTTTAAGTTTGGCTGTGAACCAAAGTTTATTGTTACTGTATATTTGCAAGTTCCTGGTCAGTACACATAGGTCTTCTCAGAAGCTGAAGTTGTAGGGAATGCTAAGAATCTTCCACTGGATAATTGCTAAATGTCCCAAAGTAATTCCATATTCTCCCTTTTGCTGGATTATGTCTTAGAATAGTAAAATTGTGGCCCACAAAGATATTGATAGCTCTGAAGGACATTGTCACTGGGATGAATGCCAGAACATTTCCCAGTTATAGATTAAAGTAACAACTGGTAATTATTGGTAGAGGTACCAGTAGAACAGCATACAGGATAATTGGCTTCATATACATTTATGGGTCAATGGTGAGGCAAAGATACTTACTTTTTACAGATCTAAGATATGCTGGGTTAAATACAGAAGAGGTCTTGTAGTAATAAAGGAAAATTATCAGAGAATGTGTACTGATCTGATCTCTTTGGAAATCCCTGTATCCAAGTATTTTTGAACATGGTAAAAACCTAATAACAATAATAGTAACAATGGGATATTGATCAAAAACCATAAAATGTACAAATATATACAATTTTAAAATGTAAATTTTCTAGACCCTTCTAATGGAGAACATTGTTGTGAAGGACTTGATCATTTGGATGTACTATACATAAGTAAATTTTAATTATTTTTTAATTGAATTTGAAAGCAATAACAATACAAATGAAAGTAATGAAATTATTCTTTGAACACTTGTTTGGAAGCAAAGCACTTTGACATTAAAAAGTGATGGAATTTATTATTAATACAAACATAAATAGATATAAGTGTATGTTACACATTAATCTATGGCTCAGTATTGGTTGAACAGGGGCTTAAGAGACCACTTTGAATAGCTCTTTTCAGATTCTTTTTAAGATGTCACGGCAACTGCAGGGTGACAAAACATTCTTCTGTCTAGGTCTAATTCTCCTCCCCCACCCTTTTTTTCACGTTCAATGAAACTTTTTTTTATTGGATTTTCTTTCATGCACCTGGATGAAAGTTCAGGTTGAAGCCTCTGAGACCTGTAAGGTTTCAGGTTTTATGTTAATGAGAATTATATAATCTGTTTGCCTTTGAAAACCTGAAGGGCATTCAGAGAGCACGTGAACAATTTGAGTTAGAGTACGAATATTTTTAAACGACACAAAATTAATAAAGTAATTTTGTTCTTGATTCAGGAAACAATTTACTGAACTGGAAGAACAATTTAATATAGGAAATAAAAATGAACAGACTTTTAAATAATCTATGTGAACTGCATTAAATTACAACAGAGTGAAAACCTCTGTGTCATCATTATTTAAATGTTCAGCTAATTAAAGAGTTATGCACTAACTACTAACTTCTGCTCCTTAATTCTTTTTTGTGCTGTGAATATAAAAATAATTATTGTGTGATTTTAATAAAATAGGTCCACTTCTGTACAGTTATTTTGTGTTAAGTCTTGCCCTGCAATTCTTGGTGTCATAACCAAAGACATTTAATTCATTGTGATAAAACACCTCAAACATAATTCCAGCATAAAATTAGAGTTTAAAATGTTGTTTAGATGTCTCTTCTATTCATATTGCATTTCCTGCATATTATACATATTTTGCTGTTACATTCAGTTTATACCTGATCCAAAGATTATTTTAGGTAGATATACCTAAAATGGGTCAGTTTCTGTTTCATTTTGTTATTGTTTTTCAAACTTTTAATTTTAAATGGAATTTTTTGTTATGTATATATATATATATATATACATATATATAAACATAT